>CM021104.1:74898363-75064205 GCA_007115665.2 Sequoiadendron giganteum | reverse complement strand
CTATCCATATTTACTTATCACTCCCTCCTCTCTCTCTTCCACCAAAATTCACTCTACATCTCTCTATCTAGCCTACCCCTATATACCTCTTTTTCTCTCCCTCTCTCTTTCCCTCTCTCAATCTATCTACCTTCCTCATTACGCCTCTACTTATCTCTATCACCTCTCTCTCTCCCCCTCCCCTCTTTACTTTATTTCTCTCTATCTCACCTCTCTATCCTTAAATATCCCTTGCTCCCTCCTCTCTCTCTATCTCACCTATCTCTCCCTCCCTACCTCTTCTTCCCTCTCTCCTCCATTCTCTACTTCCCTTTATCTCCCCCTCCCTCTCCTTACCTACCTCTCTCTCTATTTCACTCTCTCACCTCTCTCTAAATCCTTATCTCTCCCTCGATCCCTACCTCTCCATACATCTCTCCTTCCCCCTCCACTTCTCTATATCTCCCTTTACTCTCTCTACCTACCTCTCTCTCTCTCCATCCCTACCTCTCCCTCTAACTCTCCTTACCTCTCTACTTCTCTCTACCTACCTATCCCTCTATACCCCATTCTCTCTTTCTCCCTCTCTCCATCCTTCCCTCTCTCAATCTATCCACCTACCTTCTTTAATCTCTAATTTCTCCCTCCTTGCCCTCTCTCCTTCCCTCTCTACTCTATCTCTATCTCAAATATCTCTACCTATATATATATCCCTCCCTCATCTCTCTCTCTCTCTCCTACCCACTCTCCCTCTCCCAAGTCTCTATCTCTCTCCCCTCTACCCTCTATCTCTCTTTCACTCCCTCTCTCTCTCTATCTCATGTCTCTCCCTCCTACCCCTTGTCCCTATCTCAAGTATCTATCTCTCTCTCTCTCACTCACTCACTCCCTATATCTTTCTCTCCTAAACCCTTAACCCTTAAACCCTTAAATACTCTACCCTCTTCTTCTCTTTATCTCCTCCCACCTCTATCTACCTAGACCTCTCTTTATTTTTTTCTCACCTCTCTCTCCATACCTACGTCTCCCTCTATCTCTACTTTCGTATCTACTTCTCTCTACCTATATGTCCCTCTATACCTATTTATCTCTCCCTCCTTTCCTCCTCTCTCTCAATATCACCTTCTTTCCCTCTCTACCTCTCTCTCTCTCTCTACCCTTAACCCTAAACCCTAAACACTTAAAACCCTCTATGCTCTACACTCTATCTCTCTCAATTTTCTCCCTCCTACCCCCTCTCCCTCTCTTAGGTCTCTCTCACTCACTCAATGCTTCTATGTCTCTCCCCTCTACCCTTATCCCTCTACCCTTAACCCTTAAAACCTCTACCCTCAACCCTCTATCTCTCTCCCACTCCCTCCCTCTCTCCCTCTCTCTCTCTCAAGACTCTCCCTCCTACCCCTTCTCCTCTCTCCCTCTCTCACTCACTCACTCACTCCCTCCCTCTATCTCTCTCCCCTCTCCCCTCTCCCCTAAACCATCTACCCTTAACTGTCTAACCTCTATCTCTCTCAAGACTCTCCCTCCATCTCTCCTCCCTCTGTTCCTCCATCCCACCTTCACTTCCCTAATCCATCAACCCTATACCCTAAACCCTTAAAACCTTAAAAAATCAACCCTATACCTTAAACCCTAAACCCTCAACCCTTAAATCCTTAACCTCTAAACCCAGTACCCTTAAACCTTTAAACCCAATTAAACTCTTTACCCTAATCCCTCAATCCTTAATCCTTAAACCCTCTACCTTTAATCCTAAACCCATAACCCTGAAAACTCAACCCCTATACCTTGTACCCTATATGTTGGACCTTGAACCCTAATCCATCAACCTTATACCCTCAACCATCTATGCTCATCCTTAAACTCTTGACCATCAACCCTTAAACCCTAAACCATTAAACCGTTAACCCTCAATCCTCAACCCTCAACCCTTAATCCTCAACCCTTAAACCCTAAACTCTAAACCCTTATACCCTCTACCTTATACATTAGACCCTCAATGCTAATCCTTCAACCATATACCCTTAAACCTATACCCTAAACCCTCTACCCTCAACCCTAAACCCTTAAACCTTCTACCCTCTACCCTCAACCATCTACCCTCTACCCTATACCCTCAACCCAATACCCTAAACCATCAATCCTTTAACCTCAATTCTCAACCCTCTATCCTATACATTAGATCCTCAACCCTCATATATCTCTATGCATCCCTCCTCTTCTCTCATTCTATCCATCTCAATTCTCCCTCCATCTCTCCCTCCATCCTTCCCTCTCTCTCTACCCTAATCCATCAACCTTATACCCTCAACCCTTAAACCTTTAAACACTCAACACTCTACCCTAAACCCAATACCCTCTACCATCAACCCTATACCCTCAACACTTAAACCTTTAAACACTCAACCCTCACCCTGATACCCTCTACCCTAAACCCAATACCCTTAAACCCAAGTAAACTCTATACCCTAATCCCTCAACCCTCAACCCTTAATCCCTTGACCCTTAAACCCTCTACCCTCTACCCTCTACCCTCTACCCTCTACCCTCTACCCTCAACCCTCAACCCTCAACCCTTAAACCCTCTACCCTCTACCCTCTACCATCTAACCTGTAAATTAAACCCTCAACCCTCAATTATTAATCCTTGAACCTTAATACCTCAAGCCTAGGTAGGTAGGGGAACATAGGTGAGATACAAAGTGATGAAGAGAGAGGTAGGAAAAAAAATGGATAGGGGAGATAAATATAGGTAGAGAGGGTAGGAAATGTAGAGAGAGGAGAGATAGAGATAATTAGAGAGGGGAGGGAGGGACAAGTAGGGAGGAGATAGAGGTGTGTGTATGAGAGAGAGAGAGAGAGAGAGAGAGAGAGAGAGAGAGAGAGAGAGAGAGAGAGAGAGAGAGAGAGAGAGAGAGAGAGAGACATGGTTGAGATATAGAGTGATGGAGGGAGAAGTGGGTAAAGAGAGGAGAGGGGAGATAAAGATAAATATAGAGGGAAGGAGATGTAGAGAGAGATGATAGATAGAGAGAAGTGGAGAGTGGAGGGATGGTGGGAGAGGAAAGGAGGAGATAGAGGTGAGTGTGTGTGAGAGGGAGAGAGAGTTAGAGGAGAGAAAATGAGGGGAAAAGGAAGGGGAGAGAGAGAAATAGATTAGAGAGGGAAGGGGGGAGAGATATAGAGTAGAGAGGGAAGGAGAGAGTAAGAGAGAAAGATGGGTGAGGGAGAGAGTGGTAGGTAGTGGAGTGAGAGGTAGGTAGAGAGGGAAGGAGAGAGGGAATGAGGGAGAGTGAGATGGAGAGAGTGGTGAGATAGAGAGTAGAGAGGTAAGGAGAGAATGAGAAATAGAGATAAAGAGAGAGAGGGAGGTTGGAGGGAGGGAGAGGTAGAAAGGGATAAGTGAGACATAGAGAGGGAATGAGGGAAAGTGGGATAGAGAGAGAATGGTGATTTAGAGAGGAGGGATTGAGAGGGAAGGAGGGAAACTAGGAGAGAGGGAATGGTGATTTAGAGAGGAGGGGGTGATAGGTAGAGATAGAGATAATGGTGAGATAGAGAGGAGAGAGTGAGAGAGAAAGAGAGGGATGGAGAGACAGAGAGAGAGGTAGGTAGAGGAAGGGAGAAGAGAGATAGAGAGTAGAGAGGGAAAGAGGTAGGGAAGGAGGCATAAGTGAGATAGAGAGGGATGGAGAGAGAGAGTGATGGAGGGAGAGGTATGTATAGAGAGGGAAAGCAAGAGGAGAGATAAAGAGTACAAAGGGGAGGGAGAGGTAGGGAGATAGAGTTGTGCATGTGAGTGAGAGAGAATGGCAAGATAGAGAAAAATATCTATTGAGAGAGAAAGAGGGGGAGGGAGGGAGAGAGGGACAATAGTGAGAGAGATTGGGAGGAGAGACGAAAAGAAGTGGAGGGAGGGTGAGGTCAAGAGAGGGAGGGAGAGGAGAGATAAAGAGAATTAGAAAGGGAAGGATGGATGGAGGGAGTGTTAATCAGGGAGATAGAGGTTTGTGTTTGTGTGTGTGAGAGAGATAGAGAGAGAGTGGTGAGATAGAGAGGGGAGAGTGAGAGGGAGGGAGAGAGAATTATGAGATAGAGAGGAGAGATTTAGAGAGAAAGTGGGGGAAGAGAGGGATAAATAGTGAGAGAGAGATGTAGGTAGAGGGAGGGAGAGGAGAGATAGAGAGTAGAGAGGGAAAGAGGTAGGGATGGAGACATAAGTGAGATACAAAGTGATGGAGGGAGAGGTAGGTAAAGAGAGTTAGAGGGGAGGGGGGAGGCAGATGTAGGGAGGAGATAGAGGGGTGAGAGAGAGAGAGAGAGGGGAGAGAGAGAGAGCAAGGGAGAGAGAGAGAGAGAGAGGGAGTGGAGAGATAGAGTAGAGAGAAGGAGAGAGAAAGTTGATACAACTTGCTGACTACTAAACTTTGACCTCCTGATTACTGAAATTTGAATTGCTGATTAATGAAATTTGACTAAGTCTGAAATTTTTAAGATCTTCCAAAAACTAGAATTTGCATTATCATTCCTAGAGATCTAAAACGACTCTCAAATATCTTGCCTATATACATGTAATATAACTTAAAGTATAAGAAATTAAATTTCCATATGTAAATGTAAACTTTCATGTATATAGTTTCCTTGGAAGAGAAAGTGAAAATTTAAAAGAGTTTAGAAAAATGCATTCCAAAATTTATTGCAAAAAGAAAGAGAATTGACACTTGTTCACTCATTTTAAAATTCCAGCCATTTGGCACTCGCCAAATGTGGCACTTTTCAAATTTGGAGAGTGCAATATGGCGTATTATAGTTTTTTTTTGTAATTTGGCATCAAAATTGTGTCACAGATTGGTGCACTTACCCCATAGCAGATCAGCTGGCTAAAGCACCATTACAAGTAGATCTTTTGATGCACATTGAATTTCCTAATGCAAATGTTTTCACAACAACAACAAAGTAGCCATGGATGCTATATTTTGATGGATCCTATACACAACATGGCTCGAGGGAAAGAATTATATTTGTCACACCTTAGGGGCATACTATTCCACAATCCTACCGATTAATGTTTCCTTGCACCAATAACATAGCCGAATATGAAGTATTGATTACTAGAATGAGAGTAGCATTGGAATGGAGGATCACAGAGCTGCAAGTCTATGGTGATTCACAACATGTCATTAACCAAATCAATGATGATTATAAAACCAAAGATGACAAGATGATACCTTATAAGAGCACGGTTGATGATTTTAAGAAATATTTTGTTGAAATCAAGCTCACACAGATTCTAAGAATTAACAACAAAGTTGCAGACGCCATGGCTAAAATTGCTTCGCTACTACAACTATCTAAAAATTCAAACTAACTATGAATTCCTAGTGGAAGAATTGTTTACCCTTTTATATGATAATCCCAAGACACAAATCATATGTCATTTGGTTGGTTCTGATTCCCCTATATATGGAGAGATCTATACCTACTTGAAAGATATTATCTTACCTCTAGATTTGTCCAAGAATCAAAAGAGAAACTTTATATTCCAATCCTCTTGATATGCCTTAATCGATGACACCCTTTTCTGACATGGTCTTGATGGTACACTTCATAGATGTATTGAACATGATGAATCCAAAAAAGCCTTACTAGAAGTTAATGGAGGTATGTGTGGATCACATTCAAGTGGATTGACCTTAACTAAAAAACTTGTTAGAATGGGTTATTATTGGCCAATTATGGAAAGGGAATATTTTACCTTTGTAGATAAATATCCAAAGTGTCAAATCCCTGGGAACCTTATAGATGCACTTGTGCAAGAGTTACGACCCTTCACTACAACATGGCCTTTTTCTCAATGGGGACTTGATCTTATTGGTAAAATTCATCCCTCTTCATCCAATGAACAAAATTTTATAATCTTGGCTACAAAATATTTCACCAAGTGGATTGAAGCTATCCCTTTGACAATAGTAAACGACAAGAAAATTTCATCCTTCATCTTTAATTACATCATATGTTGGTATGGAATTCCCAACTCCATTATCACTATAATGGGAGACCTTTTAAGAATCAAGATGTCGATGAGCTTTGTGAAAGACTCCATATCCAACACAGTTTCTTTACACCTTATTATCCATAGGGAAATGGCCAAGCAGAGGCTTCAAATAAAACAATCATGAATATCCTGAAGAAGATAGTAAATGATGTCAGTTGTGATTGGCATGTTCAATTGAATCCAACTTTGTGGGCCTATAGAACTAGCATTCACACAACCATAGGAGCCACCCTAGATGACTTGGTGTATGGAGCTGAAGCAATCTTTCCATTAGAATTTGAAATACCCTCCCTCAGAGTCTCATTGAAGGGACTTATAAGTGATGACGAATACAGAGTTTCCCAACTACAAGAACTAGAACTACTAGATGAGAGACGATAATGTGTAGCTGATCACTTGAAGGGTTATCAACAACTCATGGCCCATAGCTACAATTACATAGTAAAAAACATAAACATTTCAAGTGGGTGACCTGTTCCTGAATGAAAACCCCCGCAATCAACAAGATAGGGAGAAAAGAGGAAAGTTTGAACCAAATTGGCTTGTTCCATTTGTCATTGTTGCAATATATGGTTCTAGAGCTTATCAACTATCTACAATTTAAGGGGACTGGTTTGAAGATCCAATCAATAGAATTCATATTAAGAAGTTCTATATTTGAGCAAAAATTAGAAAATGTCTTGAAAAAATCCATAAAAATCAGAAAAAGTCCTAAAGAAATCCATTAAAATTAGAAAATGTCCTAGAAAAATGGTCACCTTGATGAAAACCTACAAAATAGGTGTCTTGGTGACAACAAAAAAATCAAAAATAGCAAAACAAGTACAAAAATACAAAAAAAGTGAAAAAAAAAAGAAATCATTGCCTTGAGGAAAACCTAGCAAACATGTGTCTTGGTAACAACCAAAAAAAATTCTGAAAATCTAAAAATTGTGCAATAAAAACAAATGGTGAAAACCTAACAATCAGGTGCTATTTGTGAACAAGTTGGATCTTCCATCTATTAGTTCATGTCCTCCATCATATCAGCATAACCATCCTATCAGCATCAAGTTTATCCATCATTTGTGCGTCATGGAGGAAATTGTGTTTCATCATGGTTTGGTGAATATTGTACATATCCATAATAATTAGTTGTGTCTAATTGGGGGAAAGATATAGACTCAACAGGGGAAACTCACTTTTGAGCTATCATAATAGACAAATGGCAGTACAAATAACACATCAAATAAAAAGTAAAACACCATGACAAGACAAAATTTGACAATCAATCATACATGATCAAACCACTTATCAGAAAGCATAACATTATATTTTCAAATCAAAATGGATGATCTAATTTGAATAATTATTGAAATACTTTAAGCAAAGGTTGAATTGTTGTTTTATGGATTTTTGTTATCATTCCTCTGGAGCAAATTGATGATGTCCTAGACTAGAGAAGCAAGGAAGGATTATTATTTTTCTTTGTTTGTTTTCTATGAGTTGATCATTATTACTATGCAAATTTGTTGTGGGACGTGCTCTACAACGTATCATTGATGACATTTCAGAATTTGCATAGGAAAAGGGTTAACTTTTGTCTGTTTATGCAAGCCATACTCAGGTCATCTTGGTTCAATTATAATTAGATGCTTGTATTACCTTGCTATATCAAAAATCATGAAATTTGTACTCAAGTCATCATCGGTGCAAATATCCCCTTTGATACTTGTACTAACTTCCAACATTTCAAATGTTCAATGATGATAAAAAAAGCATAAAATAGCTCTCAAAATGACAATTTTGCATGGTTAATATAGATTGCATTCATGTTAGTCTGCATTATATATTTTCCAACATTGGAAAAACATCAAAGACAACATATCTCTCTAACAAAGGATTGAGTACATTTGACATTACAAAAACAAAAAATAACATCATCCATTTCAGATGCATTATCATTTTCATATCATTCATTCACTTAAGTTTAATTATCATTTTCATATCATTCATTCACTTAAATTGGATTCTCAATTTCATATCATTCATTCATTTAAGATGTATTATCATTTTCATATCATTCATTCACTTAAGTTGCATTCTCATTTTTTGATATCATCTAAAGTGTGTTATCATTTTTCACATCAGGTCATTTATTTAGATTGCATTTTCATATCATCCATACATTTAGAGATATAATAATTTTTCATCATATTGTCATTTTTACATCATATCATCATTACATCCATTTGCAAAGAATTTAGAAAGCATTATCACATCATATCATCATCATACATCCATGCATTAGATTATATGTAAGCATCAAAAAAATACAAAAATACACATCGCATTGCATATCATTTGCATCCATCTCATATATCATTAAAACATCATTCACATGACATTAACACATAATCAGCACTATGTAATGCATCGTAGTAGAAATTAAATGCATACATCATAGGAATCCATCATATAAATATCAATCATACATACAACCATCATAAATGCATCCACCATAGAGAAACATGTAGACAATGCATAGATCAATAATATTCACTGCATCTCATAATATCAAAACTCAATGTAAAATGTACAAGGATATTGATAAAAGGAGAGATACAACATCATAATGTGGAATGAAATATCATCAAAGTGTATACATCGACATCATAAAAAATGGTACATCATCATGGTCAAAATACATCAAGGCACTGTACATCCACAATAACTAATTGGTGCTACCCCCTAATGCTGCTAGTCTCTCACCACCTCCTCCTCTTATACAAGATGTACCTTCCCTTGGGGCTCTGCTTGGTGTCCCTCTCAGAGGTGGCTACATAACACCTCTACTCATACTCCGGTAATGACTCCTAGAGTGGCTCCTTGACCTGCCGATAGAATTAGGAACCTGCTGCTCGGGAGGTACTACCTCCTCATATCTCAACCTATAGTAATCATCATTCTGAGCTAGGGCCAGTGTATTGGCCAACATATCTCATGGATTTACCCTCTACAACACTCAAAATCCTCTCTGCAACAGCCTCAACCTACTAAAATTTTGGCCTATTAGTAGTCGCCTGGGTAACCTATACCTGTAACTATGCTATCAATGCTTGAGCCTATGCTAGCTAGCCTTGTAAGATTTGTATGGTATTTTGTAGGGTGGCTATTTGACTTTGATCCGAGGGGCCTACTATATCAGGCATAGAACCTAAAATGGAGGGTCTCCTCATCATTTCCAAGGTAGCCCTATCATCCCCACCTCCATCTCCATCATCGTCATCATCATCACCATCATAATCCTCACTCTCCTCCTCACTCCCACTCTCTACATCCTCTCTCCTCCACCTCTATTTGGGTCTCTGTGTTTTTCCCCCATTCAGTGGTACAATAAGCTCCTTAGGAATAGATAGCCATGGTGTTGGATGTGTTGTAACATATTGCAAGCGTAGTCTATATTCATACCCTCATCAAGAATATCTACTCTATAGTCCCACATATGTGCCCCTAAAGCAATGAACTCTGCAACGAATGCATCAAACGAAATATGAGGTCCCCACATTGAAATCCCTTGCAGGCAATGAGGATAAATAGCTGAACCCTAGGGAATCCCATGTATCCAACCATACTGTCTAAGCACCCGACCCAACAAAAATCTCTCGATGATATATGGGGTGCGGTCGATCACGTATCGAGAAACAAAAATATAAGGCATCTCCCTAGCATCCTCCAACCACTACTCAAAATCTAAGTACGAATGCCATGTAACTATATCTAGATCATCTAGTACTCTCTGCCAATAGTCTAATTTTCCCAGCCTCGCCTAGACAACAATACCTACATATGAAAAGAAATCATGTATAAACCAAAAAAATATTTCAATGCATTTCATTCAATAGTAGTTTTATTATTTCATTCCAAATTTCACCGAATTATCATTTTTAAGCTCGCAGAGAAGTTTATAGTAT
The DNA here is from genome assembly GCA_007115665.2 of Sequoiadendron giganteum. NCBI lineage: Eukaryota > Viridiplantae > Streptophyta > Pinopsida > Cupressales > Cupressaceae > Sequoiadendron > Sequoiadendron giganteum. The sequence continues at coordinate 75,054,218 of CM021104.1, read as the reverse complement.
GTAGACATGGGCATATATAACATATCCATATTTTAGATCACTTGTATTTGTTTTTTAAAGGTTATCGCTCTCAGAATTTCACTATGATTACCAATCAAAGCATTTGGGTCTGACCTAGTACAAATTTATTAGTGCAGATTCTAAATTGTGTGCATCATAATGGGACATCATACAAGAATTTTCGGTCCAACGGGATCTATCTTAGAGATTCGAGAGTCATTTCATTTCATAAAGGATTATCTTCTTATGTTTTGAGGCTAACATTCACAGTTGTTCATTCATAGAGTTTATGAACCCTTGTGACTGACATAGACCTTTGTTGGAGCTAGAGAATCATATTTAGCCCATTTTTAATCATTTAAAAGTTATTCATTTAGTTAGTAGTTTTAGAAGTATTTTTTAGGATACAATATTTTCACATCAACCCTTCGAGGGAATGTAATAAGGCATTTGGTTAGTTGTAATGTTGAATGCCCTTGTGGTAAGCTTTTGAGCCCTAATTATTCACCCATGAGGCATATGTTGCATTTAAGGTTTCCAATTCAATAAAGAATCATGCTTGTTGATTATTTTATTGAGTTATTTCTACTATGTTGACTCTAAGCTACATGGTTTAGATTGTTCTTTCTAAACCCTACATCCATGACTACACCAAGTGGTATCAAAGCGAGTTTGTGAGTCATGTAGGCATTCCTTGATGTGAAAAAATTGTTGACTTGAGGTAGACTACATGTGTTTTCAACTGATCACCAATTATTAGGTAGTTGAAACCCTTGTAGCTAGATCACCAAATTGAGGCAGTTGCACCAAAATTGAGGTGAGAGATACCGAAAATGGGAGTGCTTTCTACGGCGAATGTTGCTAGAAGAATTAATTAAATGTTGAAATTGATGCACGAGATGTGAGTCCAATTGGATGGAGTGAAATAATACAGAAGGTGAGGCCTAAAACCTAGGCGTGAGGATGAAAGCAATGATAAATTAGATCATGTTGCAAATCAATTTACAAAATCCCCAGGCAAAGAAGAAGAAGAATCAAATCAAGTGAAAATGTTAAAGATATTTAAAATTTTGGAAAAAGACCCAGAGTTTAAATTAAAAATTATATGAGAAATTTAAATCTTGGGGAGATAATTGATCGAATCAATGAAATGGAATAATAATTTGAATATGAAGAAATTGAAGATCCAAAAAGAGTCAGATTTATGAAAACAAAGCTGAAAGTTCATGCTTCTTTATGGTGGAAATAAGTTCAATTAGATAGAAATAGAAGGGGAAAGGGGAAAATCATCAGATGGGAAAGAATGGTGACAAATTTCAAGAATCAATTCATACTTTTTTGTTATGAACTCGAATTGCTGAAAAGACTGCAAAACTATGGCAAAAAGAGAGTTCTTTGAAGAGTATACTGAAGAATTCTACAAGATGATCATTAGAACCGGTCATAGTGAAGCAAGTAAAGAAAAGGTTGCAAGATGTATCAATATATTGAGAAAAAACATTCAAGAAGAATTTAGCTTGGAAAAGATGACATCAGTTGAAAAATCATATCAATTTACAGTAAAGGTAGAAGAGAAATTGAAGAAAAATTTTGAACAAAGATAGAGAAGTGCAAGAGGAAGATTCTAAAAGAGTAGATCACAATTTTGAGAAAGAAGACCTTATGCCAAGCAGAACAAATATGTAAAGCCCTACCAGAGTGAGGAGAAGGACTAAAATTCATACCGTAGAGGAAGAGAAGATAGAAATTTCTATCGCAATGACAAAGGTCATAATGTTTACTGCAATGATGGATACTAGAGAGATTGAGGAATATTTGAGAGAAGACCATTTAGAGGAACTTGTTTCAAGTGTGGAAGTGAAGGGCATAGAGCATTTGAATTCCATAAAGGAAGAACCAACAAGAAACTTGATGGCACTCTCAAAGTTTGCAAATTTGAAGTGCGCCTGGTGAATATGCCTAAGTGGCCTTTTTTGAGGGGTCATATTTTGGAACCAGATAATTTTCAGGTCAAACCCTTGGGTAGAAATATTCAATTGACATATGTTAATGTGTGTGTCAATTTTTAGCTTCCCATGATCATTTTTGTCAGGGTTTTGAAAAAGGAAGCTTGAGGGTTTTGGCACAATTTTGTTGTTTGCAAAGGTTTAGTTTTACAAAGTTGCCCCCTATTTGAGCTTGCATTTTGCAACAAGTTGATCATCAAGAGAGAATGATGGTTTTTATGCATTCTCCCCACCTAAATGAGCTTGTATGTCATTTTCAGAGCCTCATGAGTTGATTTTCTATTTTTAGCAGATCAAAACCAAATGCAATTTATTCAGTTTTGCATCTACATTTCTTGAAACTTTTGAAGGTGGTCAACTTTGAAACCTAATATCTTTTGATTAGTGATGATTCAGGCTAATTATTTTTGCCCACATACTCAGGGTACTTAAATGATCTACTGTGTCCAGTGGTGGTCTCCCAGGAGTTGATTTGCTATTTTTTTTTATTGGTAGTTGGGTGAGTTTTAATTGGTTCAGAATAAGCTATGGTTGCAGAAATCCTAACTGAGCAACTTTGCACATTAATAATTTTCACCTAGTGATCTGTTTCTCTGAGCTGTTTGTTACATTATATTCTTGGGTCAAATGACTACATGCCTACAAGTTTTAATTGCTCGAGGAGGTCATTTAACCAGTTTCCCAGGTCGATTCCAAAGCCAACTTGGCCAGTTTTTACCATTTTGCAAAAGGGTCAGAAAGCAATTTTTAATCACAACCCACTTCAAATTTTCACTCTTGATGCATTCAAAAGGCAGTGTCAATTTTTTGAGCATAAAAGCTATTTGAAAATGATTTTTTTTTTAGTTGGGTCCACATGGGACCCATCATGCTTTATACATGTGAAAGTTAGAATGTTGATGCATTCAAAGGCCCGAGTTGTTTATCTTTTCAGTCCTTCGAATTTTATCAATGGGGTATTGCAAATAATCACTAAAATGTGATATTCTTTGCTTGGGCTACATGAAGGGACTTGGAGCAAATTTGTCAATGTCTAAAATTCTTTTCCTCCAAAGCATATAGAAAGTGGGTGGTGTTTATTTTGAGTTCCCTTGGGATAAAAACAACACTTCAAATCTTGTTTAGTTGTTTAAATAGATACATGATATTGAAGATGAAGCTTTTCTCATATCGGTATAGTCAAAGATTTCTAATCAGGTGGATGCACATTTACATCTTGCAAGAGGGCAAGAGGCTCGATGTGAGGTCCATTTTGAATTGATTGAGGATGTATTTATAATGGATCGATCAATAAATTTCTAAGGATAAAGAAAATTTCTCACACAACAATTTTTCTTGTTACTTACACTTATGATATTAAAGTTCCTGGCCTACCCTCAGAGAGTGATTGTGTGGATGGCCCATCAATGAAGTATTAAAGAAATGGCCATATCTCGAGACCTTGTGTAATATCCACCCCTTTGTACTATAGATACTGGTTCCCACTAAAAATGTTGTCTTGTGCAATTTTGTGCTTGCAGTGGAAATGTATTAAACATTAGATATGTGGAGAATCTATAGATCAGTAGAGTAATTGCAGGTGCGTATTCAAGGGCATATTTGGAGAATTTTACATTGGCATATGTAACAGGTAGAACAATTGGTATTGATGTATATTATACAATGCTAGGGATGCACTGCATTCAACACCTTGATCAACAAATAATTCTAACTAGATTTTCAGCTTTAAATAAACTTCTTGGTATTATGCTAATGGTTGAGCAAACTTGGTGAATTTAAAATGCAAGGAAAGTATGTGCTCATAGTATCAATATATCAAATGCCTTATGTTGACCACACAATATGGAACCACTCATGATTGCTTGAAATAGAAGAAACATTAAGGTCCAAGTATTGTGAAACAGAGGCCGATGCACTAGCAGGGAAAATGTATCAAAATTATTGAGGAAATTATTTCTTCTTCGTAGAACAATGTACGACCCGTGCCAAAAAATGAGAAAGCGCAATTAAACACATGGAAAAGGGTGGAGCATGAAGAGGGTATATGCAACCATCAAGGCAGAATGGATTTGTTGAAAAGACTTTATAAACTCTCAATCAAATGCAAATGCAAGGCGCGACCAACATTCTAAAAGGGTATACATTAAAATTGCATAATATGTGTGAACCCCTAAACTTGCAAATGCACAAGAGCAACAAAACACATTAGGTTGTTAGATAAAATGCATACAAACAGGTATGAGAGATTCCCCATGAAATCCATCTATTCAAACTAAAATTAGGAAAAATGATGAAGAACATAAACAATAAATCAAACTAAATCCTAATTAATCCAATAGGTTAGTGATCCCATGGGGAATTGGTGCTAATGAAGTGTTGCAATTGGCCCTTTCCCAATTCCTAAGTTGCAATGTAGATTGATTGAAAAATGATCAAATGTCCAAAGAGATTTGAGCGTAACCTTGTTATAATTTATGAAAATGGTGAATGATTGAGTGCAATGGTAAAAATTAGCTCTCAATATGAAGAGAGTAACTTTGCATGAGGATTGTGAATAATGATGGATTTGAGTATAGTAAGTTTACTCAAATTGTGGATGATTGAATGAGAGGAAGAGTCTCTCATTTATAGATTCCAATCTTGGAAGAATGAGTGAAAATAAGAAATTTGGGATAAAAGATAATCCAATGGCATTGTGCCACTTGTCCACCTGTGTTTGGATGAGGAATGAGCACATTTTGGTCAATGTGCATGATAAATGCATAAATTTGAATTTGAAATTGTGAGATGACTTGTTGAAGAGGGAAGAGAAATGAAGTTAATGCCACTTGGCTCAAGGTCAAGGACATGTAAGAGGTCTTAAATTCCTTGTTGGAAGGACTAAGTCCACTTGGCCTTTTTGAATTCAAATGAGGGAATATTCCCTTTTGATGCTTTGTGAGGGAAAATAGATGAATTATTAAATCAAAGTATTTGATTTATTGTGAAAGTTGCATTCTCTAGATAATTTTAATGAAAGGGATTAACTTAATCATGGTTTTGATTAAATTAATGAAGAATTAGGTGATGTGACAATCTAGACTTAGATTTATGAATTGATTTAAGTCAAGAATTGAGAGGAAATGATTTATTAAATAAATAATTTGATTTATTTAATCCAAAAGGAACATGTTAGATTAAATCAAATAAGGTTTAATTTATTTAATTTAATAAGATGACTTTAGAGAATTTAATCAAATAAAATGATTTATTTAATTAAATAGATATGTAAGGTTAATTAAATTAAATTGATTAAGTTAATCAAAGGAAGTGATAGAGTTAACCAGATAAATAATGATTCATTATATTAAGGGATATAATTACGATGGAATGCTGAGAGTGTGCTTCTTGAGGAAATGATGTTAGTGATCAGGATCAAGCGTGCCGAAACAAAACCGTACATTTTCTATGTCTACATTTTGACCCTCTTTGAAGCAATGTACATGTTCCATTGTTTCAAAGAATAAACTATTGTGATCAAAGTTCAAGATTTCTCAATTTTTTCAGATGCCCCATTGCTGCCCCAACGGAAGGATAATACTGGATATTGCCCCCTCAAGAGATTGGATGAAAATTTTGATTTTTTGGATGATCTCGTGAAAAAAAGATGACAAGGTGCCTAACAGGCCAAAAATGCCCTAGGATGCCAGAAAAATGCATTAAAATGCCAAAAAGGATGAAGAATGACTCTCGGTTGGAAGAAAACGGGATCGGGGGACCAAAACCCTAGCCAGAAGGTCAAATTAGGTCAAAAAACCCTAATTTTCAAGCTTAAATAGACCTTGAGGGGTCAGTTTCAATACATTTGCAATCTTAAACCTTGGAAAGTTTGACACTTGAGCTTTGAGACTTGGTTGTGATGGCACAATGATAGCTTCCTCTACACATGTCAGGTATGAGTATATCAACAACCACTGGCCACAGGACCCGCATTGTGTACCCCTATCCAACTTTTTGTTTTCTCGTTATTCATGCATTTATTAGGTCCTAGGTATAGTCAAGGTGGTGCAGCACATTATAGCTCCATGAAAAATTCATAAACAGGGCCATGTGGTCCAATATAGAGCCACTTGTGCATAGAGTGCCGAATGGCGCAGTTTAGCTTTTAGGATTTTCAGACAGCAAAGTCGATCACTTGCACAAATAGTGTTGTACGGGCCAGTTTTCCAAATTTAGTCAAAGTCCGTCGCGCGATGCAGATTGGAACATTGCAAACTACACCACTTTTGAGAATAGTGTCGCTTTTGCTATTCCCAAAGTGAAATGCGATATGGATAGCATATTTTCTTTAGGAAAAATAATGTGGCTTCTTTCCTTGGGTAGGAGAGTCACGAGGTCATTCATTCGAGGGAGCACCAGTGGCTAGTACTTAAGAGATTACAATATATGCACATATTCCTTCAAGAGCAGCTTGGGATGCTCGGTCTATGGTTTGTTGCATATGTTCGTCCTGTTTGAGCACATCTGGGTCTAATGCATGGCTTGGTCAAGCGGTGGCACAATGAGACATCATCCTTTCATCTTCCTATTGGCGAGGCTACCATTACTCTTGAGGATGTCTGGCGCATCCTGCGACTACCCATTCATGGAGAGCGAGTGATCTATGATTTGGAGGTGGGTTGGGATGCCTACTTTGGTGTCATGGGTATTGATGAGCTCATCCTTTGTGATGGTCAGATAGATTTAGAGAGGTATCAGGGTATAGCCCCTACTTACAATCTTATTGTGGCCGCCATTATTTTTGGCCTTGTAGCTCCTGATCGGCGTGGCCGATATTTTAGTTTGGGTTGGGGACTGGCATGGCAACAGATGTGTGCTCACTAAGTGTTCTTTGCCTGGGGACAAGTATTGCTAGCCTCCTTGTACCAAGACTTGCACGAGTTCACCTATTTGGATGGTTGGGCTCTTGGGGTTGGATTGACTCTTCTGCACATTTGGACCTAGGAGCAGATCCCAATGCTTTGCCCGATTGTGACACCGATTTTTCTAGATATTGATGAACCCATGGTGTGGTGGTATGGCAGGGTGAGGGTTCACTTCACTCATATGGATACAAATGATATCACCCACTAGCGGTGGGTTATAGATGAGATGATAGTGTTTATCTTGAGGCCATGGTACAATGATGTTGAGCAACTTTTCTTTGCTCGGTAGGACAGATACATGTAGGGCCGAGAGCACTCTATGATAGAGCAATATCTTCATGATAGGGTAGCTAGGTAGTTCGGCGAGGTGCAGGATATACCCGATGCTCAGTACATGGCACTCTTTGCGCACTCGACCAAAGAGATCACATGGGGACCGCTTATTCTGGTAGACAAGGCAATTTCCTCATTCAGACAATTAGTGGCTTAGTCATGGCCATATGATCAGGGGCCAACAAACACAGGGGTGACTCCAGTGTATAGGGTATGGTTTAGACTACCAGTGAAATTGATAATTCCTAGGATAGTGCTTCCACGTCAGAGGCCTAGAGGTAGGTCAGTAGGCAGAGGTCAAGGAGGTGTACCACCTCCTCAACAGTCACCTCTGAGGGATCAAGCACAGCAGGTAGTAGGACAGGATGGGCAGCCCCAGGTGGGAGCACAACATTAGCCAACAACACAACCAACAGGATAGCCAACGGGACATCTAGTAGGATAGCGAGTGGGACAGCCAGATTCCTTTGATACATTAATTCAGTAGTTACAGGGCCAAGTACAGGTTCTGGAAGCTGAGCAAGATGAGGCCTGCCAACAGGTTGTTACAGTCACAATTGAGAGAGATTAGGCATGATCGGAGAGGGACTGGGATATTGGCCAATGAGGACAGTTAGAGAATGTCACCTCCACATCTTGGGACCGATCAGTTGACATTCAGGACTACAAAGAGGCCATGAGAGAGGCTGAGTACTATCAACAACACTACTGATAGGCAGTGCCATCAGCTAGCACAGTGCTGGATTTCTCCTAGCAGACAGGGAGGTGGCTGACAAAGGATCACAGTGAGAGGCAAGTAGGGGAGGGTGATGGCCATAGTCAGCAAGGCTATCCCTTTTGATCACAGGACAATTTTTTCCATTTTTGATATAGGGGCTGTAGTATTTTGGCCTTATTGTACCATGTATTCGATGTACACTTGATCAAGTTTGTACCATAACAGTGTATTCTTGATGATATATATGAGATGATTCACCCTTTATGATATGTATGGTGCACATTTATGATATGCAGATGTATATATATGATGCTATGAGATGTTTCTATTCTTATGCTTATGCAATGTGATGTATGGATGCATTTAATTTTGTATATTTTTCATGCTTTATGGATGTAATGTATGTTAATGATGGTGTAACTATATGCAAATGGAAAGGGATGCAAATGATTGTGTATGATTCAATGATGTTATGCTTTCTTAAGATGTTTAGAATAACAAATTTATATTATTCCTCACAATGATATTATGTAATGTGCTTTTGATGCTAACGGTCTAGTGGATGCAGGATGTATGCCTTGGCGATGTTTCAATTACTGTTATGATACCCTGTTAGTGTGGAAGGAAGATAGAATAATTTAGAATTAAAGAATTAGTTAGGATGGTGATGGTGATTTGCATTGCTAGGAATTTGGATTTTCAAAGGGGTTAATTGCATTATGTTTGATAAAACACATAGGTATGATGCATCAAGGTATAAAGGACCAGGATGGCGTGATACTTAGTGTGATGGAATTTGACTTGACAAACAGATAGGAGTATTCTTGTTCATAGTTAGCATATATACTTCATTCAGGATATAGTTCAGACATTCTAAATATCTCAGGCCAAAACACAAGAAAGCAAGCTTTCCTATGTGATCAACAAGATACCTAAAATATCCTACCTACAAACCAAAAAAAACATGCATGACTAAGTTATTTTACAAGCATATCCAACAAGCATAGCAGATTAAAAGATAATAATCGTTGCCCCATTCCTTTCTCTCTAAACCCTGTTTTGTTTAGGCACCATCGAGAGGTCCTTGGAATGAGCACAAAATAAGATAAGTCAATAAAAGATTAAGTAAATCAAACCAAACAAGCTAATGTTTTGCGTATCGCTAGCCAAGATAAACTACTATGGGGTACCTAATGCTTATGTCCATTGCAGGAAAGCTTCATCCTAGGACATGTTGTGATCAGGGTTTTGGTGAGGTTGATTCGGGTGAATGGCTATTGATACTCCGAGTTGACCAACTTGCTTGCTTACTGACTTAGACATCCATGACTTTTGACAATTAGATGTTCACTTTGGAACCCTCTAGACTTGCTTCTGGCTGACTTACCAAAGGGTGAAGGTGATGACTGACTTTATTTTGAGTGATGACAATCACGGGTGAAAGTGAGATGAAATGAATGCACCATTTTAGTTTTTTTCAATATTTTGAGGTTGTTGTTGGAATTTTGAGATGTTTTACAAATGTTTTTGGTATTTTTGAGATTTATGATGAATAGACTAACTTAAAGACCTATCCTAGGGGTATTGGGAGTTGATCCATAGATTAGCCTTGCCTACATTATACAAGCAAAGACCACATAGTTTGACTGATGAAAAAAGTTGACTTAATGAAAAGATAGATGAGCAAATGCATTGCCAATGCGATGGATGCCTAAGGATTGACCTAAATGTAAAAAATAGATGGGCAAACGGATTGTCAACGTGATGGATGCCTAAGGACTGACCCTGACTGTCTCGGGGGATGATCAAAGATAAACTTTGCCTACGTTCAAGATCAAAGATGATGTAGTTCGAAAAAGTGAAAGACTGACAAGACTCAATGATGAAATTTTTTGAAGATTTTCTGATATTTCGACCTGTTTTGATGAATGTTTTGAATGTTTTTTGGATTTTTTGAGTGATTTTGAGAAGATTACAAGAATATACACGAATCTAATCCGATGCATGTAGGAAAATGCCTCCAGCGTGGTGTGATAGACTACTTCAATAAAGGTAGGACAAACTGACCTTAGGAATATGCCAAGTAGTACTATGGTGGAATATGATATGGACACTAGCTCAGTCTATGGTATGGATGCGAGCAAATGGGTATATAGAGGATAAATGGAATGTGATGGAATGAATGAGTGAGTCATGCAAATCCTAGTGGATAGAGAGTGCTTTATTTACACTTGATGCCTATTTGCCAGGTTTTCATCAAGGTACTTGTCCAAAGTGTCATCGAAGTGGTTTTCACTAAAGGACGATTTTTTTCTTTACTATTTTCAATCCCTTTTCTGATTTTTGTTTTTGGATTTTTTTGTTGTCACCAAGACACCTATTTGCTATGTTTTCATCAAGGTAACTATTTTTTCAGGACTTTTTCTATTTTTTTTTGTATTTTTTGGTTCTATACCTTGCAAGATTTAGGCATAAAACTTTTTGAGGTGCGAATTGTTCATGGGTTCCTGCAGAGGTTCGCCTTCTGGTGTCGACAACTAATATGCCCCTGATTTTTAGCTTACGGTGATTATGAAGGGTCCCAACCACTTAGGCTCAAACTTTCCTTTTGTATTCGTGTTGGGCACATTCTTTTGACTCTCTTTTAGCACAAGGTCACCGAGTTGGAAGGTGTGTTGTCTAATCTTCTTGTTGTAGCTCTATTTCAGGTGGTTCTAGTAGACCTGTAGATGATTTAGGCATCCATTCGTTGTTCATCTAGTAACTCCAACTCATTTAGTCTTGTAACCCTATATTCCTCGTCTGTGATGAGGCTTTGCAATGATATCCTTAGTGACGGAAGCTCGATCTCGATCGGGAGGATGGATTCTGATCCGTAAACCAGAGAGAACGGAGTGGCGCCTATTGGCATGCAGATGCTGGTGTGATATGCCCATAAGGTAGATTTAGCTCTAGATGCCAATCATGACCAGAGTCATTGACTTTTTTCTTGAGGATTTTTAGAATGGTTTTATTTGTAGCTTCTGCTTGGCCATTCCCTTGTGGATAGTATGGAGTGGAAAAGCGATGTTTGATTTTGAATTTTTCACATAAATCACAGACATCTCGTTTCTTGAAAGGTGTCCCATTATCAAAGATAATGGATTGGGGTACACCATATCAGAAAATGAGGTAGTTCAGGATGAACTTGGATATTTGCTTTCCAGTGACGTAGGTCATGGGAATTTCTTCGACCCACTTTGTAAAATATTCGGTGGCGGTGATAATGAACTTATCGTCATTAGATGAGGTGGGTGAGATTTTTCCAATGAGATTGAGCCCCCACTGGGAAAAGGGCCAAGGTGTTACAATGGGATGCAATTCTTGAGCTGGTGCGTGAATGAGATCTCCATGCTGTTGGCACTATAGACACCTTTTCACAAAGTCATGTGCCTCTCTTTCCATTTTCATCCAATAGTATTTGGTTATTAACAACTTCTTAGCCAAGGTCATACCACTCGAATGCAAACTACAAGTGCTATTGTGTACCTTACAAGTGCTATTGTGTACCTTAGTTAGAGTAGTCAAGGATTCCTCGGGTTTTAAGCAACGTAACAGGGTTCCGTCGACACTTCTACGGAAGAGGGTTTCTCCTAGGATGACAAATCGTGAGGACCTTTTAACAAAGGTTTGATTTAGGTTCATGGTAATGTCAGCTAGGAGGACTCCTAATCTCAGATAGGTGTAAATGTCATGATACTAAAGATCACCGAAACCAATGAGTTTGCACGCATATTCTGATTCTGGTACCTCGAAAGTGGGTATGAGAAGCTTCTCTACTAGGAATTCATGTTTTGAGATGTTGCGAGGGATATCTAGCAAGGATCCGATTGTTGCCATTGCATCTTCTTCTTTGTTGTTTTCCCTCAGTATTTGCTCAAAAGTGATTTCAATGAATGATTCCTTGAGGCTTTCTACCACCTTTTTGTATGGTGCAAGCTTATCATCTTTGGTTTGGTATTCACTATTGACTTGGTTAATGATAAGTCGTGACTCTCTGTAGACCTTTAATGCCATGATTCACCACTGTGCTGCAATCTTGAGACCTATGGTTAAAACCTTGTACTTTGCAATGTTGTTTATACAAGGGAATGCCATTTTGTAAGATCTTAGTATACATTCCCCTTGTGGGGTGATAAAGAATACACTAGCTCCTAATCCATCTTGCGTGTGGGAGCCATCAAAGTATAGTTTTTAGTGGTCAGCTACATTGAGATTGAAAAGGGACTCATCTTGAAACTCTGATATGAGTGGGTTGTCTGTGTAGAGGGGAGCTTCTGCTATCTAGTCTACAATAACTTGTCCATTGATTTTCTTTCGCTCGACATACTCAATGTCATGTTCAGATAATATCATCACCCATTTAGCCATTCTTCCTATAAGCATTGCTTTTGACAATAGATATTTCAGAGGGTCTATCTTGGCAATTAGCTTAATTTGATGAGCTAGCATGTAGTGTCTAAAATTTTGGGCTGCAAATACCAGTGCCAAGCAAGCCTTTTCTATTGATGTGTAATTGAGCTCATGCCCTACCATTGTTCTGTTGATATAGTAAATCACCCGCTTGGCTCCCTTTTCATCATGTTGGGCTAAAAGGGCACCAAGGGTGGCCATCGTTGCTGAGATGTATAGAATGAATGGTTTCCCTACAATCGGTGGCATCAACATAGGTGGTGTAAGTAGGTATTCTTTAATTTTGTTGAATGCTTGCTCACACTTGTCATCCCACCTAAATGCTACTCCCTTATGGAGTAGATGTGAATAAGCAATCTGTTTATCTAGTAGTTGTGCTATGAATCTCTGGATGGACTAGAGTCTACCTTGTAATCCTCTGAGTTGCTTTAGTGTTTTGGGTGCTTCCATATCAATGATTGCTTTTACCTTTGTAGGATCTATTTCTATCCCTCTCATTGAAACTATGTGCCCCAATAGCTTTCCTAATTGTACCCAAAAGACACATTTCTTTGGGTTGAGTCTAACCTTGTATTGTTCTAGCCTATCAAAGATTGCACTTAAAGTCACTATGTGATCCTGTCTTTTCTTTGATCTGGCCAATATTTCATCCACATAGTCTTCAACAGTTTTGTGGATCATGTCATGGAAAATCAGTTTCATGGCTCTTTGGTATGTAGCTCCTGCATTCTTTAGCCCAAATTGCATCACATTATAGCAATAAGTGCCCCAAGGACATGTAAAGGTTGTCTTATGTTGGTCTTCCTTTGCTATCATTGTCTGATTGTATCCTGAGAAGCCATCCATTTTGGACAACATCTCATGTCCAGTCGTCATGTCCACTATCATATCAATGTTGGGTAGTGGAAAATCATCCTTAGGACATGCTTTGTTTAGATCTCTGAAGTCTGTGCAAATGCGGATTCCCCCAATTAGTTTTGAGACTGGCATAAGATTAGATACCCATTCTAGATAGTCAAGTGGTTGTATGAAGCCAACGTCTAAGAGTTTTTGTAATTCTATCTTCACGAGCAGAGCTATCCATGGGTCCATTTTTTTTAACTTTTGTGTGACTGGTTTGGCTTTGGGGTGAACGACCAAATGATGAACTACAACTTTAGCATCTAGACCTGGCATGTCAACATAGGTCCATGCAAATTTTACCTTTATTTCTTTTAGGAATGCTTCCAATAGTTCTTGTTCTTATGCCAGGAGAGATTCGACGTAGAAAGTGATTTGCGGTTCTCTTTCCATTCCCAAGTTGACAGGGTTACACTATTTTGTCAGGACTGTTGACTTTTCTTGATGTAGAGTAGTAGGGGGAGATTGAATTCTTCATCCTCTAGTGCCTCAAAGAGGTTTTCACCATTGGATGCATCCTTTATTTTTACTATTTTGTGGTTAGAGAGTGCCACAACATGGTTTTCACTTTATAACTCCGAGCTTATTCTTGATATTTTCCTTTTGCGACTGAAGGACTCAATCGTCTCTCCATAGTATTCCTGGGTGTCTAATATGATGTTTAATCCTACCTTATGATCCCCACATTGAATTGTATCCCTTAGTCCCATGAATTCTGAGAGTGCCTCATCATTTTCTAATGAGTCAAGAATTGGTGGTCCTCATTGATCGTGATCGATGAGTTACGGGTGTACTAAGGTAATTCGGTGGGTTCGTTGGTTTGAATCAGTTATGGAGGCACTAATCATTAACAGGGTGGAATCCTCAAAGAGCCTAGGGAGACCTTCTATGGTATCATCATCATCACTACTAGCACAAACATTGGTGACATCAAAAGTGAAGCTATCAAGTGGGATACCTAGGCATACAGGTGGTCTAGGAGTGGTTGTTGTTATCTGAGAAGAGGACCTGACTACCCTTCTAGGAGTACCTTTGCCACATACGGTTATACTCGAAGGAGTATACCCAAGGCCAAGGTTCTGCATTCTTCTTTCTATAATGATGGGCTCTAGCCATCCATCATTGTTTCTTCCAAGGCTTTCGTTTCTGTTATAGCCCATACCAAACATCATTTGAAATCCTCTTCTCGTTTCATCCATGGGTAAGTGGGGGTGGGCCTTCCATCTTGGTATAATGTGTTTGAGATGTCCTCCTCATCTACATTCTCTTGACTGAGATGCACCCAACAACGGAATCCAGAGAGTTCTGCCCTAATAGTGTGGATAGGTATTTCAACTGGTTGAGGTTGTCCATGCGACCTAGGAGATTGTGGTAACTCTCCTACAACAAATGTATTTCTTTTCATTCTGTATTCACCACATCCATTATCGTGGATCATGTTTTTGATTTTGGATATGTCAGGGATGGTGGGTGTCTCTATTGCAAAAGTGGAAGCGAGGTTGGTTGGGTCAATATATGACATGGTTGGGCCTTCATCATTTTTTGTTACTTGGGGGATTTTATAAAACTTGGCTTTTAAGCTTTTGCAGTAGGCGGAAGGTTCAGGGTCCCTATATATATTAACCTCCTCATTTTGGTGTGAGAACTTGATTCATCGGTGATACATCGAGGCCACTTCCTTCATTCCATGGATCCACGGGCATCCAAGGAGGATATTATATAGTAGGTCGAGGTCAAGGACCTGATAGGTGGTTTCCATGGTTGTCGACCCCACTTGGATGGGGATTTTGATAGTGCCTTGAGACACTCTTTCCTCATCATCATACGCCCTTCTCGTGATGCTTTTGTTTTTATTAATGGAATCCTTGGAAAATCCATATTTCTTTATGAGCTTTAGAGAATAGATGTTAAGGCCTGCACCTCCATCCACTAGGACTCTTTTGACTTTCTTTTTATGGATGAGCACTTGAAGGTGGAGTGCATGGTTATGATATGGTTGCGGGGGAAAATCTTGGTCAGAGAATGTAATGAGATTTGGGGTAACGATGTTACCCACCATAGCCTGGAATTGCTCTGAGTCAAGGGTGGCAAAGATGGTGGAGGCAACTGAGGCTTCATCAAGAATTTTCCTATGGGTAGTGGAAATTTTCAATAGTTCCATGATGGAGATTTGGGCGGGGGTTCTCTTTAGCTGGTGAATGACATTGTAGTCATAGGGGATGGCTTTAGAAATGGGGATCGTTGTTGGATCCCTTCACATTTATGACTATGACCATTTCATCGACACACTCGACTATCTCTTCATACACTAGATTAGCACTAGCATAATTTTGCTTGCCCTTATTGTTCCCTTGATTATTTCCTTGACTGTTCCCTTGGTTGTGGTTCGACATCAGGCTCATGTATATTTTCAAGTCTTAGTTGCCGGTTGGCTGCTCGATATTGATGATCTTATCCTCACTAAGGTCTTGGATAATATTTTTCAGTCTCATGCAATTGGTGGTGGTATGTCCTTTGATCTTGTGAAAGTCACAAAGGAGATTTTCATTATACCATGGCGGTTTGGTCATGGGTTTCGGGTATTTCTCCGAGTTAGAGACTTTGATTAGATTCTCTTTGACCAACTTCTTCACTATGGACTCAATCAATTCACCAAGAGCTATGAGCTTCCACTTGGGGGGGATACCTGCCTCGGGGAGGTGGTCCAACTTGATTACTCAAGTTGTTGATTTTATTGGTGGGAGCTAGTTGTTATTGTGCTACTACCGCATTAGTCTGCACATTGTTGCAATTATGATTTTATGGTTGTTGATGGGTTTGGGTGTTCTGCTTAGGGGCACTAATGACCACATTAGCATCGACCATGCCATCGTTCGTGATGTTTTTATTCCTTGAACATGTTCGAGGTTTATCATTGTATTTGTTGGATGGGCAGTTGTCCTATGGTGGGGTGATTTTTGATACACCTCCTCGCGTAGTAAGGGCTCTTTCAATGTTGAGCGCCTTTGGGATCAGTTGATCATAGGATGTGATGCATTGAATTTTCAAGTAGAATGCCAAGTTTTCATCTGAATTGGCTATGATGGTGCAAACTTGTTGTTCTTCTGGCATGGTCCACTTGCTCTGATTGGCCTTGGATCACCATCTTTGCAAGAAGGATGAAAATAGCTCTCTTTTTCTCTGTTTTAGTGTGGATAGTTCTTCAAAACTAACATCTACACCCATATTGAAAGCATAATTATTAAGGAAAGATTCCATGATTTCCTTGAATGTTTTAATGCCCATGGGTAGGTGAGAAAACCATTCCATGGCTGGACCAGTCAGACTATGGGAGAAGAGTCTCATTAGATGCATGTCATCATATGCGACCTCCATGTAGTGAACCTGAAATTCCCTAATGTGGTTCTTAGGGTTACCCATTCCATTATACTTGTCAAATTTGGGGATCTTGAATCCCTTTGGGAATGGTATCATGGTGAAACTTCTATCGAAAGGATAAGGGCACAAGTTGCCTCATGTTCTCATGGTTTTTCCAGCTTGTAAGTCCAACACTTGCTACAAAAGCAGTTTGATTTTTGTTGCAACATCTTTGCTTGGGTCAGGAGGTGGAATGAATGAGTTGTGAGGTTTTTGAGGTGTTTGATGGGTGGGAAGAGTACTAGTGGAAATTTTTTGCAAGCTTTGCAGTGTGTTCAAAGCCTGTTGGTATGCCTGCATTTGTGTCAACAACGCTTGTTGTTGATCTTGTTGCTGTTGTTCCAACAGTGCTTATTTCTGGTCCATTTGTTGTTGTTCCCATGAAGCTTGTTGATGGTCAAGGTGTTGTTTCGCTAACAAAATTTTTTGTTGTTCTAGCTATGTAAGGAAACTCAGGTGCGGAAACAGCTTCCTACACTAATCTCTTAAGGAAAGTATGGTGCAAATTCGTTTTAAACCCTTACAATTTCAGATTCGTTAATCTACTTAACAAAGATATTGCAGCAATATACCATACATACAGAAAATGACGAATGACACAATGATTTACCCTAGGAAAAACCTTTCGGTAAAAAACCCCAGCACTCCAAAACCTGCACAATGTATTATCTTCAACACAACGGTTACAACACACTTGCAATGCAAGTTCTTTCAGGAGATTTCCTACTCTTGAAGACAAAATGCAGCAGCATGAAAAACGTTCCAACAATACACTCACATCACAAATCTTCGCAACCCTAAAAAACGCTTATATCATGCGCTTCCCTTTTAGGGCAACTTCCGAAGATAACTGTATTAGGGTTTTACCATTCTCCGAGAAAATAGGAACTCGAACCCCACTATCGTGGAAGAGTGTACAGTACTCAACTTTATCAGTTGCCACATGTCTTCACCTGTCATTGAATCTTCCAGACATAGCTCTTACATGTCATAGGAATCTGTCATAACCATTTCAGCCATGATCTCCTTACACACAATTCAAGATGCCGACACATTAAGTGGAGTAACACATCAACATGCAAACTAGACATGTACACTCACACTTAATTACATTATTTGCAAGAAATACATTTTACAAAACAAATAATAAGAATAGGAATTATCCAAGGTTGAGACACCTTATTCCTAACAAGCTGCTGTTGCGCCAACAAAGCTTGTTGTTTGTCGAGTTGTTGTTGTGCCAATAAATCTTGTTGTTTAGCTTGTTGCAGGGCTTGTTGGTAAGCTTTCAGATGAATTTCTTGTAGTTGTGCTTGGTATTGGGCTTGTGCCTAGGCTTGAGCTTGTGCTAGAGCTTGTGCTTGGGCTTGAGCTTGTGCTTGGGCTTGAGCTTGAGCTTGAGCTTGAGCTTGTGCTTGGGCTTGTGCTTGGGCTTGTGCTTGGGCTTGCTACTTTTGCTTGAGTACTCTCTGTTGGTTGGAATTTTGAAGGGTTTGGATTAGTGTGGTGAATGAATTTTTCGTGTTGGATTTTGGTGGGATTGGTGGTGGAACAAGAATTATGTCAATCGTTGTGACGAGTGAAAGGATTATGGTGGTGATTGGGATTTGTGTTGTTGGGGGGGTGGTTGAGATGTTTCGTCCTTTAGATGGTATTCTTTGGGATATTTGAGGACCAATCGATGTAGTGGTTTGAATGTCTGCCACTTGTTGTTGTGATGTTGTGGGCAAGAAGAGGGAGCTTGATGTGATGTTCACATCGCTTGGTTCTGAGAAACTATCAATGTTGATAGGAGGAAAACCCAATCCAAGAGGTGATGTGGTTATGAATGGGAATGGGGAAAGAGATGCTAAGCTACCTTGGATAGAAAAAGGATTAGTGACATTGGTTGTTCCAAAGAAGCCACCTTCTCCTTGTGGTAGAGAAGTTTGTATGTTTGATTGACAGGCTGGTGTTGCACGCAATGAAGATGAGCTAGTGTGGTTGTGGAAAGTGAGTGGGACATATGGGTGGGATGGATTTTCTAGGATAGAAGTACCCAGTGTGGTTGTGATGATCGCCTCTTTGTTAGCCACAAGGCGATGCCTTTGCAATTCTTGAAACATGGCACTCCCCTTATTTACATTCGGTGAGGTTGGTGTGATGGCCGATGTGGTGTGAGGTATTTCTTGATTGATAGTTGACATTGGGGATGAATTTGTAAGAGGCACATCTGTACTAGTGCTTTCATCAAGGCCGAAAGGGAACTGAACCCCTCCTCCTACTAGTGTATTTAAGTAATTGAACATGGCACTGATAATTTTGTGGTTCTCTAGATTTTGAACCATTTTCATAATTTTGGATTGTGTCATCCCCATGTGTTCGTTCATGATGTCCTCTTGATGAATCTCCTCTTGAGGATTTTGTGATGATAAAGGAGAGTTACTTAGGAGATTTCTTGATCCTGCTAGGTTTATTTTGGAGGTTAAATGACTCATGTCCACAGAAGTTGATATTTCACTAATATTCTTCATGTTCTTCTTGTATTGAAATCTTGTTTGGACCATAAAAAATAGGGATTGTTTGATCCTAACCTTTTAGGCCCAAAGGAGAAGAACTAGGGAAGTTAAAGATCAAAGAGGGTGGTAATGATGATGGGATACACAGATGGAATGAGTGAATGAGACCTTTTGGAGAAATTTTGAAGGTTTATGCTAAACTATTAGGACTTGGATTGATTGTGATAATTTGACTAGATGTGTTAAGTCAAATAGGATTGTAGTGAATTTGTATTCCCTAGGAAGTTGTGTTATCTTACGGGAACTTGCAGAAGTGGATAAATTGGCTATGTGTGTTAAGCCAATGTGATTGTGAACTAATAGACCTTAAGAAGTTGCATTATCTTGGAGGTAAATTCATCCAAAGGTTTGACTATTTTGGCTAGGTGTGTTAAGCCAAGATAGTGTGATGTCGGTTTAGCCCTTTAAGTTTAGCATTAATTTTTCTAGAGTTCACAAAAGGTATGTTGATGGAATGAGATTTGGTTTGATGATAGTAGAACGCCTACAAAATTGGATTATTCCTTGAATATTTTTTGTAGAAGTTTTATACAAGTCTTTCTCTTACTTCAAGGAGCATCTCAAGGCGTTGCTCATGGGCTTTTAGACTAATCTTCTTGAACTTTGGTTTTGGGATTTTGATCTTGTGGGAAATCATTGGGAGATACACATATGAAGTTTAGTTTGTCCTTTTATCTTGGCTTAATGAATTTATTTTTTTATCAAAGACACTTGCTTGCTTATGTTCCAAACTATATGTCTAATGTCCAACTTTATTTCTCATCCCACAAGATCCATTGTGTGGAAATCGGGGAAAATAGGGAAAAAGTTTCTTATGTTTAACCTTGTTGAAAAAAAATGATGGTAGAATTCATGCACTTCGAAACCTCTAGGAATATGACCCCTAGCGAAAGCAAGAGTGTCTAAATTCATCAAAGGTATTTTTTTCTCACAAGGGGTTTGAAATTTGAAGGTCTTGTGAATGTTTGTTTTCAAGTTTTTCTCGAGAACCAAGCAATGTGTTCTTTTCTTTCAAGCACTTTTACAATCCTAGGATGATGAGACAATATCTTGTTGGGTTCCCACTTGGACAAATCCAGCTGAACATATCTTGTGTGAATGGATAAATGCTTGAGCACACTAGGTGCCCTCCATGACACACACTTCTCGGGTTATCCGAGCATTAGTAACCATGAATCTCCCATGGCATACCTTCCATTTCCAGAACAAAACCGCATGTATAATGTGGGGTGGCTTCAAAGGACATGACCTTTTGCACCAAAAAGATAGACAAGGTTTTGGGATTTTTCTAAACAAAGGGTTCTAATGTGGGCATTCCATTTGTGGGGGATTATCCAATATTAGTGAGAGTCCATTTCTGTCCATCTCATCGGAATAATCCTCATGATTCTTGAACTTTCCTCAAGAATCCACACTCATATACCAGTTGGGTTGTTCCCTTGGGTGAGTACTTTTTCCAACAAGGCAAGCCCTCTAAGATAAATAAAAGTGAATAAACATATTTGTAGTTCGAACAGCCTTTGTTCAGAAACAAAGGGAGAGCACTCGCATGTTTTGTTCAATTTTAAAATGCCCAAATTTGAAATGTGGAGGCAATATTTTATGCAACTTAGTGTCACCAAAAAAAACTTTTGATGCTCAAGATTGTTGTGAAGAATGAGAGAAGCGCATATGCCCTTTCAAATCATACTACTTTGCAAAAAGGATTATAAAGAATGAAAAATACATGTTCAATTTTTAGCACCAAATGAAATGTGAGATTGTCTTGTTCAATTGTTAACCTTTAAACAAAATCTAGTATGTTTGTCTAAGGTTATTTTTAGCCCCTTGGCAACTTTTTGAAAATAAATTTGATTGTTTATTTTAGAACCCATAATAAATTTAGTGTCCTAAGATCAATGAACTTATCAAATTCCTTAAAGAGTGTCAAAAAACACTTTGTACAAAATGAGCATGGTGTCATAATAAAAATTTGCTCATTCTTTTTAAACCCAAAGTGAATTTAGTGTTCTTAAGGCCAAAGATATTTAATAAATTTCTTAAAGAGTGTCGAAGAACACTTTAGTGTTTAGAAACACTTTTGGTTTCAGGAACATGATGTCATTATGAACTTCTTCCTTTGCTCCAACCTGCAAAAATGACAAAAAACTAGAGAGAAAAAAGATAGAAAACAAGGTCAAAGATTAAAAATACCTAAATTTAATAAGCACATGTCAATTTTAAATCTCAATGTTTTTCCGCAGGATAGTTTGCAAAAGTGAAGCAGTTTGGAGGGAAAGTGACGCTATATAGTGTCGCGTGGTTGACTTTTGACAGAGCTCCGCAGAAACTGAGAATGCAAAAGCAACACGGCAGAGGTAATTGGCATAGTTTGGAAGCGGCCTAGTTTGAAAATTTAAATTTTTTAGGCAGGAAGGATGGAGCGATGGAGTTTGGAGAAATCACGGTGTGATATAGTGCTGTGTTTTTGAAAGTGGTGCAGTATTGCGTTTCGAGGGGTGAACATGGTGGAGTTAGGAAATTTGAAAAAGTGATAAGCGGGGAGAAAATGCGGTGAAGTTAGGAATTTAAACACGGGTCAATATGGCGCCTCTTCTCTCAAAGTGGCGAAGTATTATGCCACGCTGCTGAAAGTAGTGCAATATAGCGGCGACTGTGTTTCCTGTGTCTGGAAAAAAAGTAAAAAACTATAATTTTTTTGAAAAACGTGATTGAATTTTTGATTGAGCCCTCCTTCTAGCGCCAAAATGTGAACCCCTAAACTTGCAAATGCACAAGAGCACCAAAACACATTAGGTTGTTAGATCAAATGAATGCAAACAAGTATGAAAGATTCTCCATGAAATCCATCTATTCAAACTAAAATTAGGAAAAAGTATGAAGAACACAAACAAGAAATCAATCTAAATCCTAATTAAGCCAATAGATTAGTGATCCCATGGGGGAATTGGTTCCAATGAAGTGTTGCAGTTGGCCCTTTCCCAATTCCTAAGTTGCAATGTAGATTGATTGAACAATGGTCAAATCTCTGAAGAGATTTGAGCATAACCTTGTTATAATTTATGAAAATGGTGAATGATTGAGTGCAATGGGAAAAATTAGCTCTCAACTTGAATAGAGTAACTTTGCATGAGGATTGTGGATAATGATGGATTTGAGTATAGTAAGTTTACTCAAATTGTGGATGATTGAATGAGAGGAAGAGTCTCTCATTTATAGATTCCAATCTTGGAAGAATGAGTGAAAATAGCAATGTGGGATAAAAGATAATCCAATGGCATTGTGCCACTTTTCCACCTATGATTGGATGAGGAATGAACACATTATGGTCAATGTGCATGACAAATGCATAAATTTGAATTTGAAATTGTGAGATGACTTGTTGAAGAGGGAAGAGAAATGAAGTTAATGTCACTTGGCTCGAGGTCAAGGACATATAAGAGGTCTTAAATGCCTTGTTGGAAGGACTAAGTCCACTTGGCCTTTTTGAATTCAAATGAGGGTATATTCCCTTTTGATGCTTTGTGAGGTAAAATAGATGAATTAGTAAATCAAAGTATTTTATTTATTGTGCAAGTTGCATTCTCTAGAGAATTTTAATGAAAGGGATTAAATTAATCATGGTTTTGATTAAATTAATGAAGAATTAGGTGATGTGACAATCTAGACTTAGATTTATGAATTGATTTAAGTCAAGAATTGAGAGGAAATGATTTATTAAATAAATAATTTGATTTATTTAACAAAGAAGGAACATGTTAGATTAAATCAAATAAGGTTTAATTTATTTAATTTAATAAGAGGAATTTAGAGAATTTAATCAAATAAAATGATTTATTTAATTAAACATATATGTAAGGTTAATTAAATTAAATTGATTAATTTAATCAAAGGATGTGATAGAGTTAATCAGATAAATAATGATTCATTAGATTAAGGGATAGAATTATGATGAAATTCTAAGAGTGTGCTTCTGGAGGAAATGATGTTAGTGATCAGGATCAAGCATGTCGAAACAAAACTGTACATTTTCCATGTCTACAATATGCACATAATATATGTGTTAAAAAGTCTTTAAAGCCTTACAAGCACACTACAAAGAAGGCACACATGGAACAAAGATCTAAAGGCCCACGCCAAATAATGGAATGCCATTGCAGTGTGCACGCTCCACATTAGGGTTTTATTAAAAAGGTTAAAAATTATCAAGCAACTGTAGATGGTGTAGCCAACAAAGATTATTATGTTCTTAGAGAGCTCGATGGAGTTTGAAGAAGGTGTGGAAATCCACCAAAACACATTGATAAGGTATCAAAATGCATTGAGCCACACCAATATGAGGAAAGTATCCATCACAAGCAAATGTTATTTGAGCGCTAGCACTCAAGGGTAATGTATATATAGAGAAGGGGGCAACTTGATATAACAGAGGAACTCAAAAGAGCAACAGACAAGGTAGAAGAGGTTTGATGATGGTGTGGCCATTCTCAAGCTAAGAGAGATGCAGAGCTTGATGAAATGGTAAAGAGAAAATTAGGGCAACGAAGAAGAGCCAGAGAAGATCGACGACTAGGAGAAGAGATGCAAATGCAACAACATCATAGTAGTCCCTCGCTAGATTGCAAGATTGAGATGCTCACTCATTAATTCTTGGGAAATGGAAAAATGAGGCCAGGTGGCATAGGTGGGTCTGTGAAAGCAAATGAAAGGTGAAGTGCCCAGTTGAAATATTAACGAGATCTTCTTTCATTTCTTAAGGAAAAATATTTGAAAATAAATGACACCTAAGAATGAATACAAATTAAGAGGTGTGGTCTAATGAAATGTTAAAATGAAAATGTGAGGGAAATTTTCATTTTAAAAGTTGCTTAAAGTGTGTGGTAGGTCCTCGGAAAAAAATTGAAAAACCCCAAAGGAAATATTAAATAGACCTCCATCCTTCCCCGTTATCTCGTGGGTTTAAAATGAAAGCCCATTCTTTCTTGCAAGATGCATAAATATGAGCCACGTGGTGGTGGGACCATGATGATTTATGTGTTTAAAAAAGGGAGGCTTGGTGAATTATTTGAAGAATTCTAATGTGTTAAATGAAAAAAGAATATAGGTGAAGAGGCATTTAAATCTACCGAATGAAAAGGTGGAATTCTCATATTTTATAAAGTGGGCTTTCTTGAGATATTCAAATGTTATAAGGCACTGGGTGAATTTTTGTGTGGGTTCATTGAAATGAAAATATGGGAAATGTGTTTATCCCATGAAAGGTGAAATGGAAAATATCTAAAAGTCATGTAGAAAGGCTGGTGAAAACAATGCACATAAAATGGTAAATAAGGGAGCGAGTAAATTTTTTTACCCAAATGAATTTTAAATGGCACGTGAATGGGTAAATGTTTTAAATGGAGAATTTAAAACATTAGGTGCATGGAGGGAAATATTTGATAAAGTGAATTGAATATTCACTCTTTAAGTGGTCCCTTACTGAAATTTTAGTTTTCTATTGGCTTTAATATTAAAGTTAGAAAATTTTAATATCTAGAAGTAAAATGTAATAAATAGCTACAACAAGTAAAGAGCAGGAAAATGATGTTTCATGAGAGTAGATGTATTTTTTCACACAACAAGTAGAATGGAGAATATCCTCACCTAGGCAATTTTTCTGTTACTCAACAACTTGAAGCAAAGGCATTTTGGAGGCAAAATTGGTTACAAAGAGGAGGGATTCTTTTGAGTTTGATGATCAATGGTGAAGAGGTTTCCATATGGCATCTCCGAAACAGTTTTAGGGCTTCTTTTGGAGCATTCCATTCTTCTATTTCTTCTCTTCTTCTTTCATTTGTTGATGCTGTGAGGTTGAATTCTGTTATGAATGCATGTATTGAGCTGGGGTAGATTAGAGAGATGTTTAATTCTGAGTTATTAGCTGAGTCTGTAAGTTATAAATTTTGATTTTATGAGAAAATATTAGCTAGGATTTTTTAGTATATCACAAATGTATTAAAAGTGTTTGTACATTCATGAATATCTTCAGATTGTCTCCATACTTGTATAGTTAAATCATATGAATTCAATAATACCAAGTATTTTAATTTTTTCATCTCAAATTTCACGAGATTGTTTTATCTATTTATGAGTCTATTTCAATGAAATGGTTAAATGCTTTGAGAATATAATTGTGATTGAAGTGTGCAGGTTGAATTTGATAAGAAGAATTTGATTGATAACAAGAGAGGATATGTTGGTGTAATAATTTATTAATTTAAGTCCACTCGTTGACATCCATTTTCTGATGAATTTTTCTTTATTAATTTGACTCCACGGCCCAAAACTATGCACTAGTTTGTCATTCAATTTTGTGCATCTCAGAAGAAAGTTTAAATATAAAAATCATTTTAAATCTTGTTGTTGGTTGTAGTTTGGTGTTGTCCTTCTTCCCAATTGTTGAGTTAGTGTTGATTCTACCAAGAGTTTAGCCAAATTTGAGGTTGTCAATGCTCTCCTTAGTGTATTTTCGTTGGGAATTATCTGCTATAAAAAGCAATGTCAGTGTGTGTGAGTGAGTTAAGTTTTGGGAATTGTATAGGTTGACCCACCTTGGTCCTGCAAAGAAAAAAGTGTAGAAGATCTCAATATTTGACTGAATCTTGTCAGTTGGCCAAATCAAACTTTGAGTCTAAGCATAAGAAATTGGCTTGGCTAAGTCTTTAGAATTCAGTTGATCTGTTGATATTTGGAGAACCAACAAAACCTAAGCATACCAGAAGAACAATATATGTGGATGAAGAACATGTTAAATCCTCTAATTCAATTGGGAAACCCGAGAAAGGTGAACCATTGGTGATGATGAGAGATTTCATGCATGAAGAAGTGACTGAGGAACCACCACAAAGGACGAGTCTATTCTAAACTAGAGGTAAGTTTGAAGGAAAGGTATGGAAATTTATGATTGACATTGGTAGCATTGATAACCTAGTTTTAGAGGAGATGATAACCAAGTTGAATTTGAAGAGATTGAAACATCCAAACCCCTATAGAATAGCATGGATTCAAGATGAGCATAAGATATTGGTGAATGAGAAATATTTGATAAAATTTCATATAGGTATGAAGTATTGTGTGATATTATGCCTATGGATTCTTTTCATTTACTATTAGGAAGAACGTAGCAATATGATAAGAAAACAATTCATGATTGAAGAAGGAATAATAATACTATGACTTCAAATGAAAATATAATTAACCTGATACCTTTAAAAGAAGAAGAGAATACTGATGTTTGTAGCATTTCTAGACTATGTTTGGTAGATGCAAGGAAATTTTTGGATGGATTGGTCGGCATGAGAACATGTGTTTTGCATTGATTCCAAAGAAATGGGGTAGTTTGGAGACAAAAAAGGTGAAGATCCATCATAGAAAGAAGTTGTAGAATTTTTGAAAGAGTATTGAGAAATCATATCAGAGACTGAACCAAATGGTCTACCACCACTCCAGAGTGTCAATCACCATATAGATCTAACACTAGGAAAATGTTTTCCAAATAAGGCACCACATAAAATGACACTACTAGAGAACGCAAAGTTGAACCGATAGATACAAGAGTTACATTGAGGAAAATATTAATCAAACAAAGTTTTAGCCCATGTGTGGTACCTATTGTACTTCCACCAAAGAAACATGGAGAGTGGAGAATGTGTCAAAATTAAAGAGAAATCAATAGGATCACCATCACGTATCAATTTCCATTGCCAAGGATGGATGACATTATGGACTATTTGAGTGGAGCAAAGTATTTCACAAAGATTGACCTAAAGAGTGGATATCATTATATCATGACTAGAGAAGGAGATGAATCGAAGTTTGCATTTAAGAAAAATGAAGGATTGTAGGAGTGGTTAGTAATTCCTTTTTGATTGACCAATGCATCAAGAACTTTCATGAGATTGATGAATTAAGTACTAAATAAGTTCTTGGTTAAGTTTGTAATTGTTTACTTGGATGATATTCTAAGTTTCAATAAGACTAGAGAAGAAATTTTGTGCCACATGAGACAAGTAGTAAAGAATTTGGGAGAAGAGAAGTTTTTGATTAATGTCAAGAAGTGTAGTTTCATGAAGACATAATTGGTATATTTGGGATTTGTTATTTCTACTAAAGGATTGTAGATGGACCCTCAAAAGGTTAAAGTAATTGTTGATTTTCCTACATTGATAAACATCAAAGAAGTGAGATCATTCCATGAATTAGCTAGTTTCTACCAGAAGTTCATTAGGAGATTTAGAAGTTTTTGTAACCCCATGTTAGAGAAAATGAGAGGAGATAAGAGGGACTTTAAGTGGACATTCAAAGCACAAAGAAGATTTGATTTTTTGAAGAAAAATTTTATAGAGCAATCAGTGTTATCATTATCATATTTTGACAAATTATTTCAAGTTGATTGTGATGCAATTGGAAATGTAGTAGGAGCAATGTTAAGTCAAGAAGGAATACCAATAGCTTATTTTAGTGAAACTTTTAATGATGGAAAAAGAAGATATTCAATTTATGATTATGAATTATATGCCATAACTCAAGCCTTGAAGAAGTGGATATATCATATGTTGCCTGAGTTTTTGTTGTACACTGATCATCAAGATTAGTAGTATTTTAACAACCAAGGGTAGTTGAACTAGAGACATGGGTATGTGCAAGATCATGATGGGCCAAAAAGTGGCGATATGTAAGCCAAATGATGGTCCATGTGGCTAATGACTTTTTTTAACCCAAAATTGATGAAACGAAAAGGGCTTTTGGAGGAGATTCTTAGCTTTCCACCAATATAAATTATGCTTTACTTTGAATTTAATAAATAATTATTATTCATTTTCTATTAGAATTACGAATAAAGTCCTGATTTATAGGTTGATTGAAAAACATCTATAACTTTCAAATGGTATCACATTTTTTGAATCTGAAACATGCGTCACATTCTATGCTTCACATAATATAGGATTAAAAAATAAACAAATGAATTTCATTAATTTTTGACCAAGTTAAGGTGGTTAGACAAACGAGCTTTTATATTTTTTAAAAGTGTAATAAAAAAAACATAATAAATTATTTACTTGGAGAAAAATTATAAAAGAATATGCATCAAATCGAGACTCTGAGTCCTCTACTTATATCTAAAATATTATAAGAAAATATTATCATTTTATTGTGGTTAGGGTGGTCAGACAGACACCTACTTCTTATTTTTACCCTAAAATTTAAATTCTACTGCATTGAATTTCAAATTTTCACCAAATAGATTTTTATTTTTTAAATAAAGGTCTAGTAGTTTAGAAACTACATTCAAATTTCTACATATTCTATTTTTACATTTTTCTGGAATAATATAGATAACTTATTCAAATTTTTATGTGAATTTGTCTAACTCTGATTTTTTGTCTTTTTATTGCCACTTAAGGGCTTGTTTTTTCCATGATGATCCTGCACATACCCACATATGAGATGGGTTGAGTTCTTATAGAGTTATACATTTGTTTTGAAGCATAGGAGTGTAAAGTCAAACAAATTTGTTGATGCATTGAGCAAAAGAAGGAACTTGTCGATAGAGATGCATATAGAAGTATTGGGATGTAAAGAATTGAAGCACATGTATGAGGATGATGAAATTTTTTCCAAATCTTGGAAATTATGTAAGGAACTAGTAGTGACAGACTAGAGCCAATGGTTGGATTATTTCATTCAAGAGGGTATGTTGTACAAAGTAAATCAATTGTGTATTCTGGGGAGTTCAATTTGATCAAAGAAAAGCATAGTGAAGGTTTAGGAAGAAATTTTGGAGTGGACTAGACAATATCTTTGGTGAGTGAACATTATTTTGACCAAAAATATATAAGGATGTTAGGAAATATGTTAAGAGTTGGAAAATTGATCAAGTTGTAAAAGGGAGAAGTCAAAATAAATGATTATACAAATCTTTGATAGTATCAAAGAGACCTTGGGAAGATATAAGCATGCATTTCATGTTGGGATTTCTAAGAACACATAGAGGATATTATTCTATAATGGTAGTAGTGGAATTTTTTTCTAAAATGGAACATTTCATTCCTTGCAAGAAGACTAACGATACTATGCATGTTGTTGACTCATGTTTTAAGGATATTGTGAGATTGTATGGATTACATAAGAGTGTAGTTTCTGATAGAGACACCAAGTTCATTGGATACTTTTGGAGGAAATTGTGGAAGAAGATGAAGACAAATCTGAAATTTAGTTTATCATATCACCCACAAATAGATGGAGAAACATAAGCTTGGGTAACCAATTGAGATGTTTGGTTGGAGAAAAGGCAAGAATTTGGGACATAGTTTTACAGCAAGAAAATATTGCATAAAATAATTTAGTGAATTGCAGTAGAGAGAAGACACCAATTGAGATTGTAACTAGAGTACATCCTAGAGGAGTTGTAGAACTAAGAGACATCAATATGGAGAACAAGAGGAGTGAAAAGGCATAAGAGTTTTCAAATTTTATGGAGACATTATGTTAGGTCTCAAAAACATAGGTTTTGAACCTTAAGAGGGTGCCAGTCTCTTAGTACATTTTTGGCTAATGACCGAGGTGAATATGATTGATAACCCCCTGTGCTTTAGGCTCTACTAAACCAAGGAGGGTGTACCTGAATGATAAGGAATATTTTGAAAGTCTAAAATAGTTTCTAACTTGGGCAATATACTCACAATGGCATGTGGGTGTGAAGTAGATGCAAGACAAACAACTAGTTCCTACTGTAGATGTTATGAGAATAAAGTGTATAGGTAGAGTTTGTATGATAATGTTCTAAACTTGACCAGTGCCTAAATCTAATGGGTGAATGGGGTCAAGGTGTGGATGATGGTGATGGAGACAAATACATTATATGGGTAGATATACTCCTCAACTTAACTCTAGCTATTGGGAAATTTTTGATGTTTGCACCTTGTACAAATGTGCAAGTTAGTCAATTACTATAATTTTATTTATAAATCCTAGTGTTACCCTCCCAAATTACTATCATAGCATGAAAGTCTTTTTAATTGTTATCTTGAGGGAAACCAATCAACATAACCACTTTACAAGGATTTTAATCATTGGTAGGAACCAATTAAAATAAATTACTTGAAAGGACTTTAATTCACTCTAAGTAGAACCCAATCAGAACAATCACACAACAACAACAAATGTGTCTTGAAAAATTATATATTTGAATAACTTAAGAGAACCACTTTGGAGACAACACAACAACACATGAGAATGAATATCAACACACCAATTAAACACTAGAAGTAAATCACCGATTATAAATAGTCTTCTCCATTATATTGCTTCAAAAGATGTACATCAATAATAGAAGTCTCTGATATATGGGAGTGGATGGATGGAATATAAAATTCTAATGCAACCTATCTACTAATACTACTGATGATGATAATGATTTAAATGAGGCCTTGGTTTCCCATTTTATATGGGAAGCAAACAAGCTTCATACCCTTTACAAAATGAGGCAAGATTTCAAAACTATACCTTTTGCATTAACTACTTGCTTGATTAACATAATTAAAGAAATTTACAATTCAAGACATTAGATGTTATAAATATGTTACTCATCATAGAAGGCTCATGATCATTGATCTAGAAAACCCTTCATCTCCTTGATAGACCTCAAAATGCTCTCATCCTAGTGACCTAATCCACGGAAGCTAGATACTTCTCCTCCTTTTGTATGCGGGTTATACACTTATGAAAAATCTTACCAAACTCTCTCTTCCACTCTTCAAGGTGTCTAAGTTGGCCATCATATTTTACTATTTCTAGTATATACCACTGCTTTAGAGTATAGAAAGAATCCATTCATCTCTTAACATTTTTGTCCTCTCCCTGTATAAAATGAAATTCATCTATGATCATGTTGAATATTTGCTCAGTTGGTTTCAAGGCTGCTAGAGCATCAATACTCCTTTGTAGAAATTTGCACAACTTTAAAAACAAAGTGTGGTGTACAGGCTGCCACTTTTTGAATAAGTGATCTAACACAAACATATGTTATTTTGTTTGATGAATAGCCTATTTAAGTAATTTTTAATTTTCATATACACTCTCCATTTTATCTACAATCAACTTCACCTTATGTTCAAGAATCTTCTCTATAACTTCCTCTTGTGATTTATTTCTAGTCTTCTTCATTTCTTCCACTTCCTTCTCGAAAGCTCTCATTTGTTCAACAAAAATATTTTGTACATCATCCACTGGAGCACTTTGATGCCCATATAACACCACCTCTTTTCCTTGTGAAGTTCCTAGTCCTCTTAACTGCTCCTTTGGTCTTACATTTTCCATGAACAACTTATTTACTTCATCATTTAGGAATTTTTGGTCCTTCTCAAACTCTTTGTCTATCTTCCAATCCTTTAACAGTTACATGAGTAAAAATGGCTGAATGCATAGTCATGGTGGTCTCTTCCAAAGGGGTTGTGTGTTGTAATGTTCTTACCATGGATTCCCCTTTCATTCTCTGTATCACATACAATAGTTTTGGATTTTTTGTATTCTTATGCTTGATCCATATAGCTAGGGTTTATATCTTGGGATTATATCTTGTACCACTCACTCCTTCATTAGAGTCAAACTTTGCAACTAGCATAGGATATTCTTGGGCTGGAACTTGGTCAAGCAAAAACATCTTCTTGAATTCCAAACAAGATAAAATGAGCATGTTACTTTTTAAAATAATTTCTCTAGCCTTCTGAGGGCTAATGTCAATATTGTCAATTGTCAATTTCCTGAAAGTTTGTGCCACCACCTGATCAATTTTGGATTCTTCAATTCCCATCTTATTTATGTCAATTATTTCCAAATTATTTCACCTTCATTTTTGTCTAAAAATCCCTAATTTATGGATTTTTAATAAACTCGTCATCTTCTATGAATCACCTAGCTGCAACCTCCCTTTCATCTTCATGTATTTCTATATTATCTTTTTCTTTATCATCCATCCTTTCTTTAGGCCTATGGGTAGTGGTCTCATGGACTGGGTAGTCAACCTCAACATCACCTTTTAATGATTGTAACACATTGGCTGCCTCTTCAATATCTCCCTCCCCTTCACTTTCCTTAGAAGGGACCAATGGTTCAGTGCCTTGTGTCTTTCATCTTTTAGGAGGCATTTTCTCCATAGGTGATTCTGAAATTGTGTTTGGGGTGTGCTTTGCAATTACTGTACCACTATGATCTTGAATAAGTGATTCCCTTTTTCCATATAAGCCCTCAAACTTATCAATTATCAAATTTATTCCTTTGATAGGATCACTCTCTTCAACAAAATAGCCTAGGAAATCTTTGTATTTTTTCTTCCTTCCTTCTTCATGTTTCCTCATAAGTCCCCATTTTTTCTTTCTATAGCACACTTCTTGAAAAGTAAGGAAATTTATTATCACATCATCTTCATAGTCTACTTGGTGAGAAGGTTATTCCTTATGTGATTGATATGATTTTTAGGATCAAAATCTCTTCCTTTTCTCAAATCTAATGAATATCTTTTCTTTATATAATACTGCAACTCCTCCAATGTGTCTGAGCTTTTTGACTAGTCTTCACACTTGGTTAAGTTTGGAAGAAATGTGCCATTCTTCTATTTATGCATCACATCTTTTTCCATCCACATCATTTTCCACAAACTTTAGATATGCTAGCCTAAGGGGTGCAAAGTTTGGTAGTATGTGTGG
The DNA here is from genome assembly GCA_007115665.2 of Sequoiadendron giganteum. Taxonomy (NCBI): domain Eukaryota; kingdom Viridiplantae; phylum Streptophyta; class Pinopsida; order Cupressales; family Cupressaceae; genus Sequoiadendron; species Sequoiadendron giganteum. The sequence goes on along the minus strand of CM021104.1, from coordinate 75,021,188 downwards.
GGCAATAGGGCACCGATAGACTCTTATTATTGTGACTTCAGCGAAGAAGAACCAATCACCAAAATTGTGTGTATTACCTTGCTCTAGTCTTAGGGCCAGAGGTCTCAATAATTGTAGCATTTTAGTTGGTAATTTCGGTATTGAGTAACAAAGGACTCCTAGGATTTTGTGCACAAATTCTTCATAGAATATCAGAAAACATGAGTTTTTAAACTAACTGTCCCAAATATAGCACCATCTCTAAACATGTGTATGATTCCCTTTTTCATGAATTCTTTCTAGGTTCATTTGTTTGTTCCATTTGTCTCGATCCTGATATAATATAAAATGACACAACAAAGAATAGTGTTGAAATGTAATGGGTGCTCTGTTTTCTATGACCTATAAGAACTATGAACATTTAATTCCTTCTCTAGGTATGAAGGAAATTTATACTCTATATTAGTCCTAGGATTATGAATTCTCATGGTCATCCTCATTAGGCTTATTGGCATCTTATCTTGAGCATCCATCCCCAATTTTTGGCACAAAGAAATATATGTATTTACAAAATAGTATTGAAAGTCTTCCACATTAATTAGCTCAGTAATGGAGGGGGAAATGGGTATTTTTTTGTTGCCAATACCTCTCTTCATGTAAAGGGGAAGCTCATCACTAATATAAGTTATTCTCAGCCTAGTATATTCTTCCTCACTCTTTTGTAGGTTTATCTTATTTAAGGCTTGTTTTTCCAAGTTGAAGCATTCAATGATGGTTGTCCTGGTTACCTCAACCAACACCGAACCATTTGGAAACTTTAGGATTTTAGTAGCAGGGTGGTAATGTTTAGCTAGTAGCCTTATAAACTCTACATCAACAAATACATTTTGGACAATCAATTTGGCCAAGTCTAACAACCAGGTGTTTGACATTAAAACTTTCCCAATTATTTTACTATAAAAATACCAAAATAGGTCCCACCCTAATTTAGGAATGAGTTCATCCCTATAGCCTTGTGTGGTATCTATGAGGAATTTCATATTACCTTCCTTGGTGGATCTTGGGAGTATATCTAGAATTGACTGGTGTAGAGGCATCTTCTTTGTCTTGGGTTCTTCATCCTTATTTCTAATTTTAATTTTTGTGCTTTTGATTGTTTCCTTTTGGGTGGCATCATTATACTCTTTAATAAAAAAGAAATTCAAAATGATAGAGCTTTTGAAAATATTTACACCAATTGAGCTTCTTCAGAGAGTTATTCATGCACTTACCTGGATGTTTTATGCTTGCAGAGCTCCTCCTCGAGTATCCTCAACTCCCCAACAACAATCTATTTGTGAACGAGTGTGATAGTTGAGTATCATTCTTATTTTTAATGGAGCTTGCACTCAATCATGTTGGAATTAATAACACCCTTTCAAAAAAAAAATCATAATAAGCTCATGCCTTGAATTTGATTATGCACTATTAGATTCATGCGTCAAGGTGACTGATGTGATCTACTACATTAATCACCACAATTTCTAATGATGCCATGATAGGTCTTCCTGTACTACCATTGTCATTTGTTACACTTGTTGTAGTATGGTGGTGTGGATTTTTATGCCTTCTCATCTATGTGTTTTCCATCTTTATGATCGCTGGACAACGATATACATACTACCATGTCATGGCTCTGATAGCCTTCTTATGTAGTACTATGGTGTTCATTATCCCTTTTTAATACTTAACACACTATTGATATTCTTAAATATTCTTATTGCGGGGTGACGGTATATACCACTCTACCACGTATGATAGTTAACCCCTTATGGTATGGTGGTGCATACCACTTGACTGTGCATGTCAATTGACACACTAGTAGTATGACAACTAATGCTTTATTTTATGAGCTATGAACCACCAACCCACTTGGACTTTATTTTGTTGTTGTGGTATTATGGTAAAGGCATAGATTCTTTTATTAGTGATTATTTAGAAGGACAAATGGATATATACAAAGGGAATGTTACCGATTTTATGGATCTTGTCACACAAATTGTTGAATTTTATGTTGAACATAATGTAGAATCCAAAAGTGATCATGAGGAGAAATTTCCAATTCTAGTAGTGGCTTTGGTAGGGGATGAATGATTGTGAGGTCACTGCAAGAATCCAAAAGTGATCTTTGGGATGCATACCAAGGGAAAATGTGATTGAATGGGATAGGAAGGGGGACAGGAAACCTAAACTAATATGGATGGAAAATCATATATTTTAAGAAAATAAGTATTTTAGGAATTGTCCATGCACTGGAAATTCCTGATCTTCTCCTTACATGTTTTTAAGATAATAAGAATCTTCACCACCTTTACCAATAGTAACAAATGGTCCCATCTATAGAGGTTCAAACTTACCATGCTTTCCTTTGTCTTTCCTTCTGGCATTCCATAATAGAACAATGTCATTCACCTCAAAATTTATATCTTTTGTCCTTTTTATCAAACAAGTATTTCATCTGTGAATGCATTTTTGTGTTATGCTATTGGGATAGGTTTCTTATTTCACCCAACTCTGCCAGCTATTCCATCCTATCCTTCATGGTTTCAAGAATATCTAAATCTTTGCATAGTATAAACTTATACACTGGTAAAATGTTATGCATGGGAATTCTTTTTTGTGTTCCATAGACCAATTCGAAGGGTGATTTTCTAGTTGATTTCTTGATTGTGATTCTACCTACCCAGACACCCAATATTATTTTAGAGTCCCATACCTTTTTATTTTTGTCCAACATCCTCTTAATTATCTTTAAGACTATTTTGTTGTTGGAGTCAGCCTACCCATTTTCTTGTGGATGGCATGGGGAAGAGTATGATATTGTTATACCATAGGTCTCACAGAACCCTTTGAACTCATTAGATCTAAATCATGTGCCATTATTTGTTATTATCCTCGCACGCACTCCAAATCTTGTGATAATATTCTCCATCAGGAAATTTATTATAATTTTGTTGGTGGCTTTCTTTGTAGGTATGGCCTCTATCCATTTTTTGAAGTAATCAATAGCTACCAAGATACATCTATGGCCTCCACTAGATTTATCTACAATCTCACCTATGAAATCAATTCCCCACTGATGGAATGGTGCTTCAACTTGCATGGGTCTTAATGGTAAAGCTCCTTGATATTTCATCTTCCTAGAGAGTTTTTGAAAAGATTCACACTTTTGTATGTAATCAAAGGCATCATTGAAGACCCCAGGACAATAATATCCAACCCTTAGAATCTTGTGGGCATTATTTTTTAATAAAAAATGCCCTCCACAAACACCTTCATGCATTTATTTTAGTACATTTTTTTCTTGTGATTCATCTAAGCATAATAGTAGTATGCCATCTTTTTTTTTCCAATATAAGTGTCCATCCATAAAGACATACTTTAATGCTATTAACTTTAAATTTATCTTCTTATTGTCACTTAATCCCATAGGAAACCTTTGATGTTTGAGGTAATACATCACATTGGTGTACCATGGAGTATTTTCAATACCATCAATCATGCCTTCTTTTTCCCCTATGTTACAGATTTGTGCCCCCTCAAAATTTGATTTAGCCATGAGCTTGGCCAACCCTTGTCCTCTTACCAATTTGGTGATTTGGACTTCAATATCAAACTCTTGAATTCTATTAATCCATCTACACGTTCTCCCTGTAACTTTAGTTTGCATAAATACATCCTTGAATACAACATTAGGAACATAAGCAATTACTTTAGCACTTACCAAATAAGGTCTGAGGGCTTTCATAGCTCTGACAAGTGCATACACCTATTTATCTGTAATATCATACTTTAGTTTTTCTCCTTGAAGGGATTTCTTAAAGAATAGTATTGGTTGCACATACCCCTCATCATTTTTCTGCAACATTATTGTTGCAATTGTGTGGTAAGATGCAAATAAGAAAATATGAAATGGTTTGCTGAAGTTAGGTGAGTTCAATATTGGGGCCTCCTTGATTTATCTTTTTATAGATATGAATGCATCAATTGCTTTTGTAGTCTAATTAATCTTAGCTCATTCTTTTAACATTTTTGAAATGGGCTTGACAATCTCAGCAAAATTTGATATGAACCTCCTTACAAAGTTTATTTTCCCAAAGAATGGTTGAATGTCTTTTGTGATCTTTGGGATAGGAATCTTATCTATATCCTCTACTCTCTCTGGGTCAATTCTTAGTCCATCCTTGGAAACTATGTAGCCCAAAATTTTTCCTTCAGTCACAACAAAATGGATCTTTTGGGGTTTAAGAAAATACCATATTATAGAGATTTGAGGAAGATCTTCTCTATATGTTCAATATTATCTTCAAATTTCTTAGAATATGTTGTGAGGTCATCTTGGTATACTACCATTATTATGTTGACCAGGTTAGCAAAAGCAACGTCTATAGCTCTTTGAAAAGTGGCACCAACATTTGTGAGGCCAAATGGCATCCTTACATATAGATATGTGCCCCAGGGTGTAGTAAACGTACTCTTATACTATTTTGATTCTTTCACTTTCAACTAGTTATACCCTAAAACTCCATCCATCATGGATAATAACTCACACCTTGTTAACCTTTTTAGCATAACTTCCATTTTTGGGAGGGGATAATTATCTTTAAGCAAGGAGACATTCAAATTTAAAACATCTACACACAACCTTATATCTCCATTCTTCTTTTTTGACAGGCACCAAGTTGGAAACCCAAGTAGAGTGTCTGATGGGTTTAATGATACCTCCTTCTTTGAGTTTCATGAGTTCTTCATGCATCTTGGGTTCTAGAGTAGGATTTATTGGCCTTTGTTTCTTTCTGAAAGGTTTTGCATCAGGCTTCAGTGGAATTTCATGTTGAAATACATCCTCTCTATATGCTTTGAGGTCATCATTAGACCATGCAAAGACATGGTTATATTTTATCAATAGTGTAATCAACATCTTTCTAATAGTAGGGCTTATCTTCTTTCCTATTTACACCTTTTTTGGATCCGACTCAGTCCCAAGATTAATCTCTTTAATATCCTCCCTTCTCATAGGTGTTGGCTTCATGATTGCTCAATCAATCCCATCAAACACCCTTTCTAGTGCTACTAACCATTTGGGAATCTTTTTTTTTTTGAGTTACACTACTTCTTGGCCAAACATTGTTTTCTTACCATCTAATTCTTCAACAAATGCATTGAAATAAATATCTTGGGATTCACATTGATCAATCAGTGTAAGAACTTGATCAGATCCATGTAATCATTGAAAACCTTCCAATTATTATTTTTTTTAGGAACTGTAGGTTTGGTCATGAGTTCCACTTGTGAGATTCCTACCAAGGTAATTCCATCCCTTTTGATCTATCCACCCACTCAATGGAAAAAGAATCAAAGAGTTCTATAGTATCTACATTGCATCTATATATTTCTTTAATATCTTTTTTTTTTGTAGAATACTTTTCCCTTACTTGTGAAACAACCAGCTCTTAATCTCCATAAATAGTTAACATTTTGATCCTATGCTTCCTAGCAATGTTTAACCCTAGAAATAATGCCTCATACTCTACTATGTTATTTTTGCATTCAAATGTTAGCAGAAATGAGTACTCAATTGTTGTGCCATTGGGTGAAATGAAAATAATTCCAGCTCCATTCCCCTCTTTACTATAGGCTCCATCGAAATACATCTTTCGTATGCCATTTTCATCTTGAGAAACATCTCTAGCAATTGGATATGTGTTTTGAAAATCAGGGTTTGAATGGCCAATTCTAAAACTTCCAAGGTCCACATCACAAAAATAGTTCATTTGATTAGGTTCGAATAGCTCAATGACATGCTAGATGATCTAGCTTCTCTATACAACTTGAATTCTCTTCCATTCACAGGTATTGTGGTATAAGATAAATCTAGCTAGACATTTCCACCTACTATTGTAGTCCATTGTCTAGATAGTAACATTCCATAGTAAAGGGGAGTGCCCACCATAGTGATGTCTATTCTATATGTTACCTTAGGGTATGATTCCAATTTCAATTATACATCCCATATTACTCCAACTACTGAGATTGATTTGTTATCCATGTTGTAACACTTCCCATAGGTAGTGTTCACCCACAACCCTAATGCTTTCATGATAGCCAAAGGCATGATATTGATTTCTTCTCTTCACTCAATAATGTAATCTTTTACCATTTTTTTATTGATCACCAATGTGGTGTAAAATGGATCCACTTGGGAGGGGTTTTTTGTAAGGGTATCTCCTAAATAGACCTTTGGTGCATTTGCATCTTCTTGCTCAATGGTATTGACTTCTTTGTTTTGATCTTGTTGTTTATGAGAATTTTTGGCAATCGGTTTGAGAGATGTGTCTCTATATTCATCAAATTTCATTAACTCCATCAAGGGAACTATCATTTTACTTGATTTAGTGCTTGAGTAATTCCAAATAAAGGGGCTGTCATTCCTTGTTTTGTTTTCTTTGTTTTAGCAGCCCTTTCCCCTTCAGTTTGAACCTTGTTATTGTTTAGTATTTTCTCATATTCAAAATTTGCAGCCTCTTTTTGAAAAATCTTCTAAGGATTCTTTGCCTCACCCTTCTTTTGGTTAAATGATACATTCCTCTAGGTGTTCCATGGTCTACATCTATAAGTCTACTTCTTAGGTTGTATTTTCTTTTGGCTTCAGCCACAAAATTTGTTGTGATGACCTTCTTCTTCTTTTGTTGGTGTTCTCAACTAAAACTATGGTGTTGTATTATATGCATAGGCTATTTCTCCTCTAGTTTCTTCTAAGTTAGAGAACACTTCTTGATCCATATTGTGTTTCTTTGGTTTTTGACATCATATTCACATCCATCCTTAGAGGATGAGTATCCATCATTGGTTTGATGGGACCTCCATCTTAACATGCTTACACTGTGTTTATCCCTATCTTGTTCTTGTGTCTGTTAGAAACCAAGATAAAAAATGAAAACTAGAAAATACCTTCCACAAGAGAAAAAAAAAAAAAGCAAGAGCAATTTGCATGAAGATGTGCAAATGAATTGTATTGAGGAATTTAGAAATTACAAAAGATGAATTGCTTTATAAAAGAAATGTATGTATAACCCTAAAGGTAAAACCTAATTTTGACCTAAAAATAGCTCAACTAAATAAAGCTTACTTATTAATTAAGTAAACTAATTATTACCTAAGTAAATTTAATAAAGTGTAATTAAATAATTAATTACACCAACCCCCTTAAGTGCAACTTAGGGAGACTAAAAAACATGCACCTAATGCTAGGATGAATGCAACAATGCATGAAAGCATGAATGGGTCTCATAAACTAGTCCATGTTAGGTACCCATGTACAAATGCAATGCAAACTAAAACAAACCAGGGTAAAGGAGAAAACCACATGGGACAAAACTCCTTCCCAAAAACTAGGATGCAACTAAGTGATTAAAGATGGAGGAATCCATAAGACCCCCCAAGGACACCATCCATCACGAAGATACATGAAAGAATCCCCTTAGAAGAGAGGAATAAAGAGACCACATAGCTCCCCCATAATGAAGTAGCTCCAAAGAGACTGAAGAAACTACATCTCCTGAAAGAAGTGAGAGGGAAGAAGCCTCATGAATGCAATATCTGAAGGTGAATCAGGTGAAGCCCAAGATGTATCCATAGAAGTAGGTGTGACCTCAACTAATGAAGAATTTAAAGTAGGTGAAGACTCAATAGAAACCTCCAAAGATGAATGATCAACTAGGTCTTGCTACTTTGAAACAAAAGAGACTACATCTGTAGCCATAAAAGTATCAACAATTGATATAGTAGGTGGAACAGATGGAATGGATGGCTCAAGAACTAGATTTGAAGTGAGAACACCAATGTTCAAGAATCCAAATGTCTCCTTTGAATGATAATTCACACTAGAAGTGTGATGAAAAACTGTAGGAACAAAAGAACCATTAGAAGAAAAATCAGTAAAGGAGTACAACCAGCATGAGTGATCCACCACCCCAGTAGAAATAACCACTCTACTCTCCAGGTCTATGATGATAACTGAATCAGATGTGAACTCCACAGATCTCCCATTTTTTGCATGTGTGATCCGATATATGGAAATAAGGTTGTTCATCAAATGAGGAACACACAAGACATCCTGAAAATTGTTGTCCCCAAAACTAATAGACCCCTTCCCTGTAACACTCATGTATGTATTATTTCCCATCAAAATAGGAGACATAATGCAAGGCTCAAAGGAAGTGAACATAGATTGTTAAGATTCCATATGATGAGATGCTCATGAATCTAGAAGCCATCTTCCTGATCCATGACCTCAATAAACATAAATAGTATGTCCCTACATATCATATGAAGTATGCAAACCAATTGTGCCCCTATCAAATTTTTGTGAAGAAGAAGAATGAGGAACATGGGATAATGCAAACATCCTAGAAGGAAAATCAATCTGATGTGTTTGAAGAAGATGCTTCAGCTCATCAATGTCCTTCTTATAGAAACTATTTTCTGCATGTCCTTCTCTCTTGCAATATGCGCATGTAACCTTCTGCTTCTTAAATGATTTCCCCTTTGAAGAGGATGTTGAATCTGAGGACTCCTTTTGTTGCACATGAGATTTGGAATCCTTTTGTTTTTGGTTCTATCCCTTTCCACTAGAAGCCTTTTGATCTATGTGCCCTAGAGATGCAATAAGTGGTTGTGATGTAGAAGGTTTCAACTTGCCCATGCTAGCCAACTTAGCTTGCTATCGAGTGAGAGATGAAGAAAATTCATCAAGATATGGCATAGTAAAATGAGTACCAAGAGCATCCCCAATGGCATAAAAGGTAGATAAAAAATCAGAATAATATTGCCCAAGCTTAGAAAGAATGAACAATATCAACTAAGAGTCTTGCTTTTGAATACCACACTATGTCCACTGCAATCTAAGAGACTTGATTTTTATGAAGAACTTCTGGATGTTGTCAAAATCCCTAGGATTTAAGCCAATAAGCTCATTCTCCAACTAGAATCCTCTCATAGTATCCTACTTCCCAAACCAAGACCCTAAAGTAGTCCAAATCTGATGGGGTGTAGTGCAAGACTCAATATGAAAAATAAAATTAGGAGAAATAGACAAACATAATGTACCAAAAGCCTCCTCACACCTATTAAACTAATTTATCTCTTCAGTAGCACCTATAGGTTCAACTTTTGTACCCATGGCCACTCTGTACAACCATTAATGCATCAAATGAATATCCATTTTTTTCCAACTAAATTAGTTGAATGTAGTAAGGGATATAATATTATGTGAATCCATGATAAAAAAAAATAGTATACAGTATCAATGCAAAAAATATATCTTGGATCTCAAAGAAATAACCTGAATTGCACGTTTCCCAAGAAAATAACTAAGAAAGAAAAAATTGATATTTGACAAAAAAAAATTAGATACCTGCTAAATTTTTTGGAAATGGTAGGTCTATGATCTATGAAGAGGACAAAGCCAACTTTATGATGTCGCAAGAATCACAAAAAATCGACACCCGAGTCAAGCTCGGGTGGCTGTCGGGCAGTGAGCGGGTGACACCTTTCATTTAAACTAGTGGTACTTTTTTTTAATATATTTTTTATTTTTCCACCTCGTGAAGCATGTTGGGGAGGCCATATGGCTTCCCTCACAAATGGTTTTTGGATTTTTTTCAATAGCTCCAAAATCGACCAAACGACAAGTGTTCCTACAATTTTTGGCTGCTGCGAACATGATGGTGACCTCCTTTTTTGCCCAAAATGCTCAATTTTTTTTTCTACCCCCAGATGTTGCACAAAGAATGCCAGACTTGAAACCCTTGTTGATCTAGCAAACTGTGATGAAAATCAATGAAGCAAAATCCAATCCTAACTATTTCCAGCGCTCTGAATCCAATGGAGATGCTTGATCTGATCCAAAACACTCCAGAAATAAGCTAAAGGTATGAAACCCTTGAGGATCCTCGAACTTGCTCTATAATTAATTTCTCCAAAAAATTGAGAAGGGGTTACAAATCAAGGATTTGATACCATGTTAGAAACCAAGATAAAAAATGCAAACCAAAAATTACCTTCCACAAGAGAAAAACATAAAAAATAAGAGAAATTTGTATGAAGATGAGCAAATGAATTCTATTAAGGAATTTAGAAGTTACAAAAGATGAATTTATTTATAAAAGCAATGTATGCATAACCCTAACGGTAAAATCTAATTTTGACCTAAAAATAGCTCAACTAAATAAAGCTTACTTATTAATTAAGTAAACTAATTATTACCTAAGTAAACTTAATAAAGTGTTATTAAATAATTAATTACACCATCATTGTCCATTTTTCTTCCTAACAAGCTTGAGCCATTGCACAATATTCTATGGCATGGGGTTTATGACATGGTGGACATGATGGTGTAGTCTCCACTACATGTGCTCCATATTTTTTCAAAGGATACAAAGTAGCTTTCCAATTTGGCTTTCCCATTGGTCCTCCATCCTTCCAAGTGGTGTTATATGGCATGTCATGCAATCTTGTCCGTTCATTTTTGTATTTCTTTTCTTGTCTATTTTGGTGATTGTTAGGATTTTGTGGAATCCTAAGGTTATCTCTTTTGCCAATCATGCCAAAAGATTTCCTATTATTTTCAATGGTTATAGCCACCTTTTATGCTTCAATCAAGCTACTAGGACATCTATTCCTAAGTTCATAGCCTATTTTAGGATCAAAGGATTTCAAATAGATGCTTAAAGCTATTGATTCAACTAATTTGGATCCATGTGGTATCTTGTTTTTTAAGCTTCGAAAATATCTTGTTGAAGTAAAAAACATACTTGTTTTGATGCTTCTAAATTCCTATTAACTCATGCAAGGTGAATTCAGGAACACATTGATTTCCATACTGCTCTAAGAATTGACCTTTAAAGTCTGGTGCATAGGTAATTGCAACATATGGTAGGCTATTGAACCAATCCCTTTCTTTTTTAGTCAAGGACATCATGAACAATCTCATATGGACATCTTCGTGTTCCATGCCTAGGTCTTGAACAAAAGCATTGAAGCTTCTTATATGTTCTTCTGTTGTAATTGCATTACTCCCTATGAATTTAGGGATAGTATTCCTCTAGTTGTTGTCAATGGGGTATGTGTACATTTCATATCTAGTCAAGTCAAATTGTTTTCCTAGGCTTGCAAAATTTTGTGGACAAGGATTTTGAGATGGCAGGTTGGGGCAGTATTGGAATCCATATTGGGGTTGGTGTACATTTTGTTGAATGTTTTGGTGAGGATATACATTTTGTTGTGGCACATGGTGTTGATAGTGTGGGACATATTGTTGTCCTAGTGGTGGGTAAGATTGTGAAATGTTTCTGGTGTTTTGTGGATATGAATGTTGTGATGACACATTATGTTGCACATTTTGTTTTGATTTCCCATTCATGTTGTAAGGTGATTTTGAAGCTTGGAGCACATGTATTCTGAGATGACCCATGTGGATTGATGTTTCCTCCTTTCCTATGGGGATCCAAATATCTTGGTAGTTTTTGATGAATGGAAATTTAGCTAAGACATTCGTTGATCTATCTCTTGGATTTATTTTATCAACTTCTCCCTTTTCCTAAGATTCTCCCTCTATCTTTCCACATGTTGTTTCAATTCTTGAGTGGTCATTTCTTCATAGTTCTTAGTAGGGGTAGAATGATCTATGAGTCCATATTGGGTATCTTTTTCCTATTTTAAGGACATCATGCAGTCATAATGCTTTTGGTTTCAGGTCCTTATTTCCTCTCCTCGTGCATATAATTCAATTTCTATTTGTGGATATGTTTTGAAATCGAGAATGATGTTAGTTAGATTAATTCGTTCAAGTGGCATTGAGTGGTACCCTTCATCAGTATGAAAAGGGATAGTATGCACTGTGAAAGGCTGCTCTGATGTGTTCCCCTTATCACCACACATGACATCTATCTGATTATATGCTACTTCATCTTTATTTATGTCCTCCTTTGAAGGAGGGGATCCATTCTTGTTTATCCACCTACCATTATTCTTCTTTAGACTCCCTTTATGCAATGACCTTCTATCGTTCATTGTTGTTGATATGGTATATCTCTAATTTCTATCATCTAATCTCTTTAATCTGATGTTTAGCTTAGCAGTCATAAAATTTGAACAATCACCACCTACGTTTTCATAAGTAGGAAAGTTAAGATCTGGATGAACTTTTTTTTATCCTAGAAGAGTATTTTTTTCAAATCAAGTGATTAAATTGTGAATACTTATGAAGAGCTATCATGAGAAGCCTAGATTTACCCTAGAACTTTGATGAGCTGAATACTTTCCTTGAGTGATCCCCAATAGAGTCGCCAATCTGTTAGGTCTCAAAAATGAAATTTTTGAACCTTAAGAGGGTATCAGTCTCTTAGTACATTTTTGGCTAATGAATGGGGTGAATATGATTGATAAGGGTATGTGCAAGATCATAATAGGCCAAAAAGTGGCGATATCTGAGTGATATGATGGCCCATGTGGCTAATGACTTTTTTCTTACCTAAAATTGATGAAACAAATTTTTTTTTTAAAGGAGATTCTCATCTTTCCAGAAATATAAATTATTCTTTACTTTGAATTTAATAAATAATTAGTATTCATTTTCTATTTGAATTATGACTAAAGTCCTGATTGATAGGCTGATTGAAAAAAATCTATAGCTTTCAAATGCTATCACATTTTTTGAATCCAAATGTGTGACATTCTATGCTTCACATACTATGGGATTAAAACAAAAAGAATTGAATTTCATGAATTTTTGACCAAGTTAAGGTGGTCAGACATACGAATTTTTATTTTTTTTAAAGTTGTAATAAAAAAATCATAACTAATTATTTACTTGGAAAAAAATTACAAACAAATATGCATCATATTGGGACATGAGTCCCTTACTTATATCTCAAATATTATAAAAAGATATTATCATTTTATTGTGGTTAGGGCGGTCAGACAAAAACCTACTTCTTATTTTTCCCCCAAAATTAAAGTACTACTGCATTGAAATTTCAAATTTTTACCAAATATATTTTAAAAAATAAAAAATAAACCTAATAGTGTAGAAACTACATTCAATTTTCTAAAGATTCTATTCTTATATATTTTTGAAATAATATAGATAACTTATTCAAATTTGTACGTCAAGTTGGCTAATTCTAATTTTCTGATTTTTATTGCCACTTAAAGGAAATGGACTTCTCTAGGCTATACTCCATGGATGGGATCTTGCAAGGAACAACTAGTTCCCAAATAACTTCCCCTTGAGAGAACTCTTTACGGCTGAAATAACCATATAACACAAGCTTGGGTGTAACTAAATGATACAAAGGTCCATATTTTGAATTATGTAAACTCCTAAAATGGATTTTCCACCACTTTGGTTGAAGATGGAAAAACAACCAGGTTAAAATAGTAATCCCGTCCATAATGGCACATGGGCCCTCCTATATTCTACTAAGGACAAGGCACCTTTTAACAACTCATACACCTTTTTCCAATGCATAAACATGTGGAAAACTGCCACAAACAAATTCTGTAATTTTCCTGGAAAAGGCTTGCAAGGTTGAGACATATTTCTCAACAGTTCCTACTGTAGATGTTTTGAGAATAAAGTGTATATGTACAGTTTGTATGATATTTTCCTAAAATTGACCAATGTCTAAATCTATTTGGTGAATGGATTCAATGGGTGGATGATGGTGATGGTGATGGAGACAGATACATAAGATGGGTAGATATATTCCTTAGCTTAACTCTAATTGTTGGGCACTTTCTAATGTTTTCATTTTGTACAAATGTGCAGGTTAGTCAGTTACTCTACTCTTCTTTATAAATCCCAGTGTTATCCTCTCAAATGACTATGATAGCATGAAAGGATTTTTAATTATTATCTCGATGGAAACCAATCAGCATAACCACTTTAAAAGGGTTTTAATCCCTGGTAGGAACCAATTAAAATAAATTAAACTTGAAAGGAATTTAATTCACTCTAACAATAACCCAATAAGAAAAATCACACAACAACAACAAATGTGTCCTGACAGGTTATATATATTTGAATAACTTAAGAGAACCACTTTGGATACAACACAACAACACATCAGAATAAATATCAACACAAAAATTGAATATTGGAAGTAAATCACCAATTATGAATAGTCTTCTCTAGTATATTGCTTCAAAAGATGTACATTAATAATAGAAGTCTCGGATATTTGGGAATGGATCGATGGAATATGCAATGCTAATGCAACCTATTTACTACTAGTAATGATGATAATGATTTAAATGAGGCCTTGGTCTCCCCTTTTATATGGGAAGCAAACAATCTTAAGGCCCTTTACAAAATTGGGCAATGTTTCAAAACTATACCACTTCATTAACTACTTGCTTGATTAACATAATTAAAGAATTTATAGAATTCAAGACATTAGATGTTATGGATTTGTTAATCATCGTAGATGGCCTATTATCATTGATCTAGAAAATCCTTCATCTCCTTGATAGACGTCATAATTCTCTCATCCCAGTGACCTACTCCTCAAAAGCTAGATACTTCTCCTCCCACTGATATATGGTGAAATTTGATGGCCATTTTTATTCTTGGATCCTTGGTATATTTGTGATATGAGCCTACCACCAAATATCTAACAAGGTCTTGGCATCTGTACAAAATTTTAGATACCCAACATCAAAAGCAATTAATCCATCCAAAATTAAATTAATCTTGTGAAGATTGACATCACTATCATTCTGTATGTGGGTAATACACTTATGAACAATCTAACCAAACTCCCTCTTCCACTCTTCGAGGTCTCTAAGTTGGCCATCATCTTTCACTATTTATGGTATATACCACTACTTTAGAGTATGGAAAGAATACATTGATGTATTAATCTTTTTGTCCTCTCCCTATATAAATTGAAATTCATCTATGATCATCTTGACTATATGCTTAGTTGGTTTCAAGGTTGTTGGAGCATCAATACTCCTTTTTAGAACTTTGCACAACTTAAACAAAGTGTGGTGTATATGCTGCCACTTTTTGAATAGGGAATCTAACAAAATCATATGTTCTTTCATTTGATCAATAGCCTCTTGAAGAAATTTTTAACTATCATAAACACTCTCCATTTTATCTACAATCAAATTCACCCTAGATGTTCAATAATCTTCTCTATAACTTCCTCCTGGGTTTTATTGCTGGTCTTCTTCATTTCTTCCACTTCCTTCTCAAGAGATCTCCTTTTTTTAGTAGAGATAATTTCTACATCATCCATTAAAGCACTCAAATTCCCATACAACACCACCTCTTTTCCCTGTGAAGTTCTTGCTCCTCTTAACCACTCTTTTAGTCTTACATTTTCCATGAATAACTTATTTACTTCGTCATTTAAGAATTTTCACTCCTTCTCAAACCCCCTCAATCTATCTTCCAATCCTTTAACAGTTGCATGAGTAAACATGGTTGAATGCATAGTCATGGTGGCAGCTTCCAAAGGGGTTGTGTATTGTAATTTTCTTACCATGACTACCCATTTCATTTCGTGTATCACATCCAATAGTTTTTTCTTTTCTGTATTCTTCTGCTTGATCCATATAGCTAGGGTTTCTATCTTGGGATTATATCTTGTTCCACTATATCCTTCATCAAAGTCGAACTCTGCAATTCGCATAGGATCTTCTGAACTTGGTCAAGAAAAACATCTTCTTTAGCTCCAAACCAGGGAAAATGAACATGTTACTTTTGAAAATCATTTCTCTAGCCTTCTGAGAGCCAATGTCAATATTGTAAATTCTCAATTCCCTTAAGGTTTGTGCTACCACCTGATCATTTTGGGATTCTTCAATTCCTATCTTATTTATATCCATTCTTTCCTCAAATTCATTCACCTTCATTTTTGTCCAAAAATCCCTAGATTCTGGAGTTTTAATAAACTCATCATCTTCTATGTATCGCCTAGCTACAACCTCCCTTTCATCTTCATATATTTCTTTATTTTATTTTTCTTTATCATGCATCCTTTCTTCAAGCCTATGGGCACTAGTCTCATAGACTACTTGGTTGACCCCAACATCACATTTTAATGATTGTAACACATTGGCTAGCTCTTCAATGTCTATTGCCTCTTCACTTTCCTCATAAGGGACCAATGGTCCAATGCCTTGTGTCTTTTATCTTTTAGGAGGCAATTGCTCCATAGGAGATTTCGAAATTGTGTCTAGAGTGTGCTCTGCAATTATTGTACCACTGTGCACTTGAAGAAGTGATTCCCTTTTTCCATATAAGTCCTCAAACTTATCAATTATCAATTTTTTTCTTTTGATAGGGTCACTCTCTTAAAAAAAATATCCTAGGAAATCTTTGTATTTTGGCATCCATTCTTCTTCAAGTTTCATCATAAGTCCCCATTTTATTTCTATAGAACACTTCTTGAAAAGTAAGGTAGTTTCTTATCACATCTTCTTATAGTCTACTTGGTGAGAATTTTATTTCTTATGTGATTCTAATGATTTTAAGGATAAAAAGCTCTTCCTTTTCTTGAATGTAATGAATATCTTGTCTTTATATAATACTGCAACTTCTCTAATGTGTTTGAGCCTACTGACCAGTCCTCACACTTGGTTAAGTTTGGCAGAAATGTGTCCTTCTTCTATTTATGCATCACATCTTTTTCCATCCACATCATTTTCCACATAAACTCTAAAAACGCTAGCCTAAGGGGTACAAACTTTGGTAGTATGTGTGGGGAAATAGGGCACCCATAGAATCTTATTATTGTGACATCAAGGAGGAAGAACCAATCACCAAAATTGTTTATATGACCCTATTATGGTCTTAGGGCTAGAGGTCTCAATAGTTGTTTCATTTTAGTGGGTGATCTGAGTATTGAGTAACCAATGATGCACAAAATCTTCATAAAATATCATAAAACTAGAGATTTTACATCGATTTTCCTAAATATCACACCATGTTTGAACAGGTGTATGATTCCCTTGTTCATCGATTTAGACCAGATTCATTCGTTTGGTCCATTTTTCTTGATTCTAATATAATATCAAATGACACAATATAGAATAGTGTCAAAATGTAATGGGTGCTCTATCTTCTATGACCTATAAGAACTCTTCATTCAATGCCTTCTCCAGGTATGAAGCAAAGTCATACTCTATATTTGTCTCAGGATTCTGAATTCTCATGTCCATCATCATTAGGCTAAATGGCATCTTATCTTGAGCATCCATCCCCAATATTTGGCATAGAGAAAGATATGTATTTACAAAATAGTATTGAAATTCTGCCATAGTGATTGGCTCAGTAATGGAGGGGGAAATGGGGATTGTTTTGTTTCCAATACCTTTCTTCATGTAAAGGGGAAGCTAGCCACTCTAGTAAGTTCTTCTAAACTTGGTATATTCTTCCTCACTCTTTTTTAGGTTTATCTTAGTCAAGACCTTTTTGCTCAAGTCGAAGCACTCAATGATAGTTGTCCTAGTTACCTCATCCAATACCAAACCATTTGGAAACCTCACGGTTTTAGTAGCAGGGTGGTACTGTTTAGCTAGTAGCTTGATAAACTCTACATCAACAAATACATTTGGGACAATCAATTTGGCCAAGTCTAACAAGAAGGCGTTTGACCTTGAAACTTTCCCAATTTTTTAACTGTAAAAATACCAAAATAGGTCCCACCCTGATTTAGGAATGAGGGCATCTATATAGCCTTGTTCAGTATCTATGTGGAATTTCTTAATACCTTCCTTGGTGGATCCTAGGAATATATCTACAATGGACTGGTCTAGAGGCCTCTTCTTTTTCTTGGGTTCTCCATCCTTAATTCCAATTTTACTTTTATGTGCTTCTGATTGTTTCCTTTTGGGCAGCATGATTCTACCCCTTTTTGTTAAAAACTTTCAAAATGATAGAGCTTTTGAAAAATATTTACACCAATTGAGCTTCTTCAAAGAGTTATTTGTGCATTTTCCTAGGTGTTTGATGCTTGCAGAGCTCCTCCTTGAGTATCCTCTGCTCCCCAACAACAATGTATTTATGAATGAGTGCGATAGTTGGACAACGTTCTTGTTTTAAATGGAGCTTACACTCAATCATGTCAACATTAATACCACCCTTGCACCAAATATTTTCATAAGAAGCTCATGCCTTATTTGATTATGTAGTATTGGATTCATGCATCAAGGTGACTGATGTAATCTCATACATTAATTACCACAATATATAGTGATGTTGTGCAATAGGTCTTACTATACTACCACTGCCACTTTCTATAGTATGGTGGTGTCGATTTTTATGCTTTCTCATCTATGTGTTTTCTATCTTTATGATTGCAAGACAATAGTATATATACCACCATGCCACAGCTATGATATCCTTCTTATGTGGTACTATGGTCTTCATTATCCCTTTTTAATACTTATTGCACTGTTGCTTTGCTTAAATCTTCTTATTGCAGGGTGGCGGTACATACCGCTCTACTGTGTATGTTGAATAACCCCTTGGTGGTATGGAGATAGATACCACTTGATTGCATATGCCGATTGACCCCTAGCCATATTGATGGTTAATGATTTATTTTATGAGTTATGAACCACCAACCGGCTTGGAATTTATTTTATTGTTGTGGTATTGTGGTAAAGGAATAGATTATTTTATTAGTTATTATTTAGAAGGACAAATGGATATAGTCAAAGGGAATGTCACCAATTTTATGGATCTTGTCACATAAATTGTTGCATTTCATGTTGAACACAATGTAGAACCAAAGGCATTAGATCTTTTGATGTAGGTGAAATATGGATGGGAAAATGGAGATCAGTTGATATCGAGGAGAAATTTCCAGCTTTAACACATTACATAAGCAAGTTTGGAAGTATTTGGAGGTTATGAACAATAAGTATAAGGAGAAGGCAGATGAGCACTAGAGACATAAGGAATTTTGTTGTTGGAGAGGAAGTGATGGTGTATATGAGGAAGGAGAGATTTCCAATTGGAAGATACAGTAAGTTGAAGATGAAAAAGTTTGATTCTCAAAAATGCATATGAAGTGGAGTTACCAGAGACATTGGGTGCATCATATATTTTCAATGTTGTAGACATGAATGAGTATCATGAAGGACAGTCAAGTAATAGTAGTAGTGAAGTGGATTTGAAGGAGCAGTTACCACATCAACAATTTGAGGAGATTGATTAGATTTTGGATACCAGAATTGGAAGGAGCACTAGGAACAAGCAATTGCAAGAATATCTTGTGAAGTGGAAAGGTAGACAAGTGGAGGATTCATCATAGATTTCTCAGGCTGAGGTGGACCATTTTGGTTTTCCTCTTAGCCTTGGAAAGTGAGGGATTCACTTTTCTTCCAACCTCGAGTGTCTGGTGTTGGAGCATCCATGGTTGTAAAGCAATCATGTATCAACTAATAACATTTATTTCCATGTATTTCATTAAGTATCAATTTCAGTATTTCTTTGCATTATCATTTCTCAGCTCGTGGAGTAGGATATAGCATCTACACATGGAAATCTATCACATATCTTAATTTTAGATCATTTTTATTTGTTTTCAACTAGTTATCACTCTTAGAATTTCACTATAATTACTAGTCAAATCTTTTGGGGCCAACCTAGTCTATATTTCTTAGTGCAA
The DNA here is from genome assembly GCA_007115665.2 of Sequoiadendron giganteum. NCBI lineage: Eukaryota > Viridiplantae > Streptophyta > Pinopsida > Cupressales > Cupressaceae > Sequoiadendron > Sequoiadendron giganteum. The sequence continues at coordinate 75,001,479 of CM021104.1, read as the reverse complement.
ATCTATTCCAGATTGTGCAAAGGCTAATGGGACATCATACAAGCATTTTGGGTCCAGTGGGATCTATCTTGGAGATTCACAAGTCATTTCATTTCATAGAGGATTATCTTCTTATGTTTTGAGGCCGACATTCATAGTTGTTCATTCATCAGGTTTATGAACCCTTATAGCCGACACAGACCTTTGTTGGAGTTGGAGAATCATATTTATGAGCATTTGTAATCATGTGGAAGTTAGTCATGTTGAGTTAATAGTTTTAGAAGTATGTTTTAGGATTTAATATTTTCGCATCAACACTTCGGGGGAATGTAATAAGGTCTTTGGCCAGTTGTAATGTTGAATGCCCTTGCGGCAGGCCTCTGAGCCTTGATTATTTTCCCATGAGGCATATGTTGCATGTAAGATTGCCAATTTAATAAAGAATCATGTTCACAAATCATTTCCTTGTGCTATTTCCACTGTGTTGACTCTAAGCTGAATGCTTTGGAATTTTCTTTTTGAACCCTCCATCTATGATTACACTAGAGAACCTATAACTGCAAACATGTTTTAAGAAGAGATACAACCAAATATCCAAAAGAAATATAATTTTCTAAGTAACTTACAAGCATTTCCAAAACCATGAACAATACAACATCAAGACCAATACAATTACCTTGTGTACTACTTTCCGAGTGAATTTACATGACTATTTGGGATCCATTTTCCTCCACATGCAAACCTACCATAATCCTAGCATCAAATGTGTGGTCATTTGAACACGTCACCTTATAAAAGAGAAAAAATTCACCCAAAGATAAATGAACTAGAAAAACCTGCAGTAAATGTAAACTTCTCTTTGTTTCAAACAAAAATGTCAAGGATAGCGGAGAGACACAAGCCTAGCCAAAACACTAATAGAGCCTCCGTCAAAATAACAGAATTCCTCACACGTTTTTCGAATGATATTTTGTTCCGATAGGTTAGTTTTAATTTCCAAATTTGAGAAAAAAAAATTCTTAAAATAACACCATAATATTGAGTCAATAAACGACCAGCAACACAGACCAAACTTCGAAACCTGCCCGAAACGTCAAATGTGCCATCATAGCGCCTCTCAAAATTTAACGGTGGACAACACTCTGCCAGCGACTTCGTGCCTGTTTCTATGCAATTCTAATCGAACTTCCCTCCGGAGAAGAGGCTAAGACGAAACTCTGAAACAATCGGAGAAACGAAAGCCTGACTTGCTCTGAGAAATAAATTGACAATGAACTGACAAGTAGAGATCATGTCTCTTTCATCCCGAAAATAACAAGAAATAGATCTTGAATTCAATCTTCCACGTATTTTCACTGTCAGAATACAAATTTAATTTGATTAAGTATATTCTTGTACAGACCAAAATAGACGGTAAAGAGAGTCCTAATCAAACAACAATTAGATTTAGCATTACAAAAATCGCTCAGCACAGTAGAAAAATTATAATCATATATTCAATAGTACCAGCATGTTTTTATTTATAGAGACGTGGTGGAATGAAGAGGAAAACGTTTTGACACGTGAATTGAATCGCGTGGTGATATGTCGACGCAAACAGAAGATAAAAAGGATATATAAAGGGTCTAAGGCTTGTAAAATTTACCAGGCGTTCATTTATCTTCCGAGTTGGGCAAGTTTGTTTAGCATTTGATTTTCTTTTAGGCTTTCGAGAAAATTAAAAATGGCAGTTCCTGTGATTGACATAAAGAACATTGATGGAGGAGACAGGAAGGCCATTATGGCTAAAATCGCAGAGGCTTGTGAGACTCCTGGATTTTTTCAGGTACATATGACTGCTTGTTATCTGGGTTATAATAGCAAGAGCAAAAATGGATCACCTGTTGACTGGGTGTTCCAACTGATATTTTAATGTTTTTGAAGACTGTAAATTTACTTGCTTGATAACTTTTCAAATAACAGTACAGATCGTAGGAGGTGGTATTTAGTCTTTTGTTTTGTTGGCTTTCTTTGTGGGATGTCATGGTTTGACTTTGTGTCATGATTTCTGGTGTCTCCTGTTGTTTTAGATTGCTGTAGGGTGGTTTAGAAATTGCACACTTGTGTGATTGATAAACAGTATTTCAGGCTTTGTTGATTTTTGTAAGTTTATATGACCATTCAAGGTAATTCAATTGCTAAGTCTACTTTTATTAATTTATGATTAATTTTTAATAGTTTATAAAAATAATTATTTTCATGATCATGATAGTCTATTTACTATTGTCTATGTAGCAAGCTAGATGTATATTTGATTTTTCTAATGTTAAATTCAATTAATTAATAGATATAATCAAATACATTCCCATTGTCCAATAGAAATGATCAGATATTAATATTCATTACGTATACATGATCTTTATGTCATTAAAATGTTTGAATATAAGAAGTCATCAATCTCAATACTATTGCCAATATAACTATTTGAATTGGTTACCTTATAAACTATTCGTTGCAAACTTACGTGGTTGATGAACTCTTCTATTCTATGACATAGATGAAATTGAAGTGTTTTGTTTTCAAATTTTCAGCTTATAAACCACGGGATTGACCATGGTCTGATGGACCGTGTGAAGGAGGTGTGCTCACAGCAATATAAGATTAACAGAGAGCAAAACTTCAAAGATTCTTTAGCAGTAAGAGCACTGAACAAAGCCATTGAAGCTGAAACGAAGGAAAACCATGTTGCAAAGATTGAGAATATAGATTGGGAAGATGTTTTCCAGGTACATGAGATGCGGGACACAAATTCTTGGCCTTCAGAACCCAAAAATTTCAAGTATGTTATTCAACTAATACTAATATATCCACTGTACATCATTTTATTTGGTCTTTCTGTATCAATACTGTCCTTAAATAGTATAAGTTTTTACGATAAATTATTTTTATTATTTATAGCTTAGGACCTTCTAATTCTAAAATCTAAGCTCTCTTAATATCCCTAACATAGTAATCTATGCATCGTACGTAGGGAGACAATTGAGGAGTTTCGTAGTGAGATATTTACACTCACAGAGAAATTATTGGAGATAATTAGTGAGAATTTGAGGTTGGAGAAAGGATATATTAAAAGAGCATTTGCAGGGGGAGAGAAGCCATTCTTTGGCACCAAGGTGAGCCACTATCCTCCATGCCCTAGGCCAGACCTCATAAGGGGTATCCGTGCTCATACAGATGCAGGTGGTCTCATTCTTTTGTACCAAGATGACGAGGTGCCTGGCCTTCAAGTGCTCAATAATGGTAATTGGGTTGATGTGCAACCTCTACGTTACTCAATAGTTGTCAACATAGGTGATCAACTAGAAGTGGTGAGTAATGGAAAGTATAAGAGTGCATTGCATCAAATTCTTCCAACAAAGGACGGAAACCGGTTATCAGTGGCATCCTTTTATAATCCGTCATTTAATGCAGTGGTTAGACCTGCACCTCAGCTGAATGGCAACACCACTCATGAATTATCTACTTATCCAAAGTACCTATTTGGTGACTATATGAATGTTTATGTTGAGAGAAAATATGAAAAAAAAGAGCCACGCTTCGAAGCAATGGGAAAGCTGAATGAACAAGTTTCTTACTAAACGAAGAATGTATTCTAGGAATAGTCAATAAATTTACCACATGGACCTAATATAGTACAACATGTGGCATTTAGAGAGTACTAGAAGTTTTCTGATTTGATAGTGAATAGGTTTTTCTGTGTCAAATCTCTTGATGGTTAAAAATATTAAGGATGAGAAATATTGAAGATAATATTTAGAGACATCCAAATGACCTATGTAGTGATGTATATTTGGTTCATTTAGTATCTTTTTATACAAATGTATAGGTTTATTATTCTTTTATGTGATCTTTACATTCATCTAGTATGTGTGTAAGTGCACAATGAATGCCTCTAAATTAGATAGCTTGACATAGAAAAATGTCACTAAAAATATGTATTAAGTTGACTTACAATAATTAGTGAAATATAATGGGTTTGTAATGTGAGTTAAGTCTTTAAATGTTTGATCTTGACTTTATATTTTACAATTTAACTCTTTACCCATTTTTACATTACTCAATTTTTTTTTAAGCATTCTTTTCTTGAAATGATTAAATAAAAAATATGAAATATTTGATTAAAATATATATTGGTTAGTGTGATATATATTGGTTACTACTTTCAATTAAAATATTTCCTCAATTAGGTTAAAACAATTTTCTCCTTATCTGGTAAAAATTGGAAAGAAAATAGATATGCAAGAAATCTACATAATGTTGAGCTAGAAAAAACACGAAATGATAGTTTTTTTAAAGCTAAGTAAACATTGAAGTATCTAAATGCTACAAAATGAATAATATTAAAAATTATTTCTAAGATGATAATAGAAATACTAAATAAGCATACAAAGGAACCTAGCACTAGATTTTGAAGTTCATTGTAGGGACACTGCTACATCATGTTGGAATGTATGTGTTGCACTATGATCCATTTACCACTCATGTCAGAAAATATTAGAATGCTCACTCTCTTGTCAAAACCTATCTAACCTACAAATAGATAGAGACAAAAAATGTTGGGGCTATTTAGGGGCTTGCCTTAGTCAAAAACTTATTTTCATATTTCAACCTCCACAAACAACAAAGAGAGAGAAAATAATAAAAAAGTTTTTTTCTCGCTCCTAAGTGCATTAAGGAATAAAGGGAAATGATATTAAATGATATTGATAATGGTTTCAACCCTGGTCTATAGGGAAAACCATCATTGCAAGTGATATATTAAGAGCAATAACAAGAAAAACTTTCTATTACACCAATTAATTTTGTTTAACATCTAAAAAGAATATAATATAAAAGAATGTGTTTAACATTTCAATGGAGCAATGTTGCAAATAATAAGAAGATCCCTCGACATATTTATGATATATGCAAGTTGTATGTTCCTTTTGAGTGCCCCAAATGGCTAAGAAGAGAAAGACAATGTTGAGAATTAGATAGCTTCAAAAAATTTATCCAAGTTTCCCCAAGGAATACATGAGAGAACCGAAGAGAATTGTAGAAAATGAGAATATCCTTTCAAAATGATAAGGAAAACATTTCTATTTTCTCAAAAGAGGGAAAGATGATCATTAATAATTTAATAAAATGTTAATATAGATGTTACAAGAAATCCACGTAGTAAATATGTTTTTAATTTTTAGTATTTCTTAATAGCAACATGTTGTGTAGGTATATACTTTTTTTGCTATCATCGAAAGAAGTTATTTTGAAAAATTTCATCTTTCTTCACAAAAAATATTGGCGAAGTATTTTGTCCTTCAAATATGGGAAAATCCTTTGGTACAAACAAGATAATTATATTTTCTATTAAAGTGGATGTTAAAATGAGTTCACCATGCAATGTGAAATTGTGAGAGTGCATAATTTTCAACATTATACTTGAGTTTAGTAGTTTCATTTCCCTTTGACCTAAATAAAATTAGGATACATTAGTTTGGAATAACTGATTTACCAACACTTGTAGCCAATCCAATGGAGAATGATATTGTAGTTGCTAATATAACTATTTATATATGGTCACTGATTATTTTATTTTTAAATTCTTTTATTCTTAAGACTTCTTTTGACCTACTTTCACTTGAATTAATATATTTTTTGTTAGTATGAAAAGATACATTGTCAAACTAGTTAGTTATTAGCCTACTCAGTAGATTCCTATTCACACTAAACTTAAGCTCACTTAGAGGAAATCTAGAGGTTTGTCTCACCTCATGTGGTTGAGATGTAAGTATTCTAACTTTGTGAGACATGTCTAAACATCTTGCATGGTCACTTTCCACTCTAAAACACATGTCGTGTGAGTTAACAAGTGTTCAATCTATGAAGGGTTAGTCAGTTATTGCATTTCACATGACCATGTTCATCTCCTTCCCTATATAGGAAATATTTGTACTCATTATCTCTTGGGTCATCTAATACAATATTTTATATTGTTCATGTGTTTGTTTTCTATCTCCCATATCCTACTAGTTTCTAATACGATATCAGAGCCCATCCATGACTTAGTCTTTCTCACTTGACAGCAAGTCGAGTGACTCCTCCATAAGAAGATTCCTTGGTGCCCCTCTCCATTTCTCAATAGCTTGGAAGACCTAGTCATCTCCAACTTTATATGTGCTATATATAAAGATGTGTTTGAAATTGTATAATTATTTTTTTATGCTAATTAACATTTTTTATAATCACATAAATTTATTCAACCACAAGTGGATAGAATTAAACTATTAGGTCAATAAAAAGATGAAGGTTGGGTCATATGGGGTTTTTAGCCCCTAGTTCTTTCCATCCCATGAGGGCTTAATTATTTTCTATTTCCCTCTCTCTATCTTCTTAAAATATTTGGTTTTCTAAACTTTGTAAACACAAATTTTGTATTTGTTGGAATGTGATGTTGTTTGTTGTCATTGATGTCAACATATCTTGGTTGATTGATTAAGGTTCAATTTTGATGTTTTGGTGATCCAGATTGGTGTGCTTTGGATGTTGTGTTGTGATGATCTATCTTTGGTCATTCTTGTACTAGTCCAATTCATTTTGCAACATAATGAGATACTCTTTTGGGTCCGGACCAATATGGAAAGTGGTTAGCATGCCTTGAAACATTTTTTTCATTATAACACATGTATATCATATTCCCTAGTTCTAGATATCATGGTTAATATGTAGGGTTTTGATTTGAGAGAGGAGGTTATGTGTGGTCCATGTTTCATTGCTTTCCACTAAGGGAATGTTTTGTGGTGACCTAATTTAAATTGTGTTTGGCCAACCTAGTAGTTTATGGAAGTGTGGAATTGAATTGTGTTTGGATGACTTAGGAGATTATGAAGGCATGGATTTGTATAAGTAAAATTTGATTTTGTTTGATGAAAGCAAGTTTGGTGAATGTGAATCTAAAATCTAGACATTGTGTGAAATTTAATAACTAGAGGTAGCAGATAGTGAGATTTTATCCAGTGTCATTATTGGTGATAGTTATTTCAGCGGTGGATTCTCTTTCATCATTCTTCTGGTAGTGAGCTATTCTCTGTTGCCAGTGAGCCTTTCTCTTTTGGTAGTGATCCTTTTCATCTTTGGCTGTAATAGCTAGGTAGTGAGCCCACTGGCAGTGATCCCTTGTAAAAATAACCTTAACTACTGTTTTATAATTAAGAATTAGCATTCTCCATGGTTTTTCCCTTCTTGGGTTTCCATGTAAACTTTTGTGTTCTTTGTGCATGGTCTTGTTATGTGCTTTCATGTTGATATATGTTAGATCATTATCGGGTTCATTTGTTGGAAACACAAGGGCATACAACTGAGAGGGGGGGTGTGAAACATTTGTCACATATTTTCAAACTTATTCGACTTATTAACCTTTAATCTCAGATCCGATTAATAATAGTGAAAGCATGAATCAAGAACACATCAAAAATACACAACACCAAGATTTTTTTGCGTGGAAACCCTGTTTGGGGGAAAACCACCATGGAGGTTAATCGACAAGTTATATCCTATTAGAAGTATAAGAAAAATATAAGAGGAATGCACATGCATTCAGGAACACTACCTAGAGCTCATTGCTCAAAGGAATTCTCATTGTCTTACAAAGAATATTCAGATTAAAACCATCTAAAGAATTTAAATTGAGAAAGTAGCATCTGCTAATGCCTAAGTACAGTTCTAGTTAAGCACATGACCACTTCTTAACTTTCTTTCACTCTTCTTCACACTCTACTTTTCCTTTGAATGATCTAAACCTTATTCACACATAGCACTTACACACTTCGCTTCTTGCATCTCTCAAATAAGATAAAAATTTGATTATATATATCTGTAACAATAAATTGAATTGCTTCATGTCGGCTTCAACACAATAATAGAATGAATACAAACTATTGGCCCAAAATAATAAATAGTATCAATGCACATCAACCAAAGTTGGCCACAACATAGTAGAGACCCAAAAAAATGTCCTTGAACACAAAACACATTCAAAGATTCTTCCTCAAAGATCCACAACACGCTTCAACCACCTTGTCGGTCATGAACATGAAAAACATGAACTGGCAAGAGAAAATCTCGGATCATGAGCACAATGATTGATGTGAATTTGCAACATAGATAGAACATGATCTAGAAGAATCCACAAACACTTTAGTCACATACGCAACAACTTGGATTACTAGAATCACATTATCTTCTTCCATGAACACCATTTGCAATAAGAGAATGGTTGTCAGAACACAAAAAGTTATAACTTCCTCAAATCTTCATGCACACCTCTAAAAATTATGGTGTAGAAACTAGACAGGCTTGATAACAAACCCTTTAATCCATAATAACTAGTTATCAACATACTAAACTTTCTACTATCTGATCTTCACTGCTTCATACACAACCTGTAACATATTTATTACAATTTTCTCAATATCCTTGACATATATAGTCTTAAAGACATTAATGCTAATAGTGTTGACATCAATGACAACCACATATCAACAATACAACCACAACATCCAAAAACCTCCCCCTTTGGAATTGATGGCAACACATGATGTGAAAAATACACCATCAATGCAACCAAATCTCCTTCCAACAATCTCCCTTTTACGCATTGCTCTTCTCATATTGTTCTTCTCCCCCTTACTTTTAGCTCTTCCATAGTCTTTCAAATTACTCTTCTCCCCCTTTGACATCAATGGAAAAGGTACAAAATCTCTGAACCACATATCTAAATCATTTGACTACTCCCCCTGAGTAGAAGCCACCACAACATCAATTTGAATCAAGATATGAATATGAATGCACTGACTGATGCAAAGACTATGCATCTTAGTTCTGATTAGGAGAGGTAATCACCCCTAACTTCCCTCTAAGATACTCAAAAGTATCTTTAGTCAAAGCCTTAGTAAAGATGTCTATAATCTATTCCTTAGTAGGCACATGCTCCAGTTTGACTTCCTTATCACTCACTTTATCTCTCAAAAAGTGGTATTTGATAGATATGTGCTTGGTCTTTGAATGCAACAACAGATTCTTAAAAATGTTTATAGCACTTGAGTTGTCACAAAATATAGTAGTAGTTTCATCATACACAACTCTGATATATTTTATCATTTGTTTCATCCACAATACTTGAGTACAATTGTTAGTAGCAGCAATATATTCTACGTCTGTAGTAGACAAGGAAACAACATTCTACTTTTTGCTTAACTATGAAATCAACTTCTTTCCCAAGAAAAATGCAGCACCACTAGTATGTTTCTTGTCATTTGCATCTCCTTCCCAATCAGCATCAGTAAAGGCACTTAAATTAAGATCATCATCTTTACGATACCATAGGCCAATTTCAACTGTTCCCTTCAAGTATCTAAAAATTCTGTTCACAATAGTCACATGAGATTCCTTAGGATCGGCTTGAAATTTAGCAACAATGCACACAACATTCATGATATCAGGTCTAGTTTGAGTCAAATACAACAATCCACCAATCATTGATCTATATCTAGTGTGGTTTGCATTCAAAGAATCATCATCTTGTGTCAACTTATATCCAGTTACCATGGGTGTACCGATTGGTTTTGAATCTTCCATACCAAACTTCTTCAATAGTTCTCTCACATACTTGGACTGAGATATAAAGATCCCTTTATCTACCTGAGTAATTTGCAATCCCGAGAAGAATTTCAACTCTCCAATCATTGACATCTCATTAGAAAAGTTCATGCACAAACCATCATCTCCTCCAAAAATGATATCATCAATAAAGACTTCCACAAAAAAATATTTATCATCATCAATCTTGAAATATAGATTACTATCTGTAAGTGTGGATAAGGTCTAAAGCACAAAACACACTTCTTAATAAGACATTATATCAAAGACAAAGCTAAATGAATCATATCAAAGCAATAATCTACTACAAGCATCATATTGTTCTCTATCTCCAAATATTTATTAAATCACTGTGGCTCTTAGATCATGAGTGCACTATGATTGTTAAAATGACAATTCAAAGAACGAGATGGATGCTAATGCAATGATATGGAGTTTAATATGAAAAAACTATATGATAAATAAATTAAACTAGTATGAATTGACATGAAACAGATAAATGTAGCTACAGAAGGCATCCATGATATGAAAGCTTGATTGCTGGATATTGGATGCTTGAATGCTTGATGCTTGAATTCTTGCAGAGTAAGAGTGCATAAGTTACATTATCTGGATCATTTTCCTGGTTCAATGAGGCTATAATTATAGAATTCCTGGCTGTAGAAATGCATAGGGATGGCATTGAGAGGCTTGGATTCAATCTAGAGGATTGAATGGTGAAAGATGGAGGAGATTGAGAGAAATATGGTGATTGTCTCTACCCATGAAAACACCACGCAAGAGAAGATGAAAGATTGATGGAGGAGGATTGAGAGAAGAATTTGGAATTGGTCTCCAATTTGTCTCCAAAACTTCCCATGAAGTTTCAAAGCATTAATTGTCACATATTTTAGACATAAATTAGACATAGGATATCTAATTCATTTTTGAGGAAATGTAGATGGAATATTCCTTATGCCTTAATTCAAATATTTTGATTTATTTAGCAAAAGAGGGATAAATAATTTAATAAAACGAACTATAGAAGTTGTTTATTAAATTAAATAGAAGAATACGACAATTAATCAATAAAGTGTTTAATCTTTATTTAATTAATTTAAGATTGATGTGATAGAGTAAAATAGGGATTCGATAATTAAATCAAACAAAGTATTTAATTAAGATGAATTTAAATGTGAACTATATAAATAAATATTTCTATTTATTCAATAGTAGAGGAAAATAGGATAATTAATCAAATAATTTGTATTTAATTAATCGGATGCTCCAGATCAATTTTAGGTGTATACATTTTGCCCCTCTTTGAAGTGATGTGTTTACGCATTGCTTCGAAGAAAATTTTGCTGCTACTGCCAGGATTGATGATAAAGAAAAATAATTTTGTATGCCCCCAACATGCCCCAAACATTGATTTTCAGATGATTGATGATAATATGCCCCCTCAGGAGATAAATTAATGATTTGATGATTTTTAGAATTTTTCAAAAAAATTATGATTTTCTAATGATTTGATAAAGATACGATGATGAAATAATTTATCTCCAGAAAAAATGATGAAAAAATATAGCCCGCAGATGAATTTCAATTAATTTCACAAATAAAAGTAATCAAAATATAATAAAATCCCTTTTCAAAAATTATATATAGTCCAAAGGGTCATTTTCAAAGTCATTTGCACTTTTGAGTTTGAAAAATCCTTTGATAAAGACATTTCAGCCAATTGGAGCAGGATGCCAATCCCTTACCACACTCACCATTTCGAGCACGTTTGACGTCATTGACGACCAACCACGTATGGACCTCCAGTATGTACCCCTTATCCTCCTCGTATTTCGTGCACTTTTGTTTTTTCTGCATTTTATTACTTTAGGCATTTTTTTTTCTGTTTTAGCACTTTCAAGCCCCATTGTAGCGCTTTCACTCCGATGTACCCCTTTCAGTTTGTAGATTAGCACTTTGATATTTAGCGCTTGTGTTAAATTATCTAGCGCTTCCATAGGATAATGTAGCACTTTCGATGTTATAGCGCTTAGGTTTTGAATTTTAGCGCTATGATGCTGGATTTTAGTGCTTAGAGAGTTCTAGTGATTTGATTTGGTTGATTAGCGCTTTCATGGTCTATTCTAGCACTTCTAGTAAAGTGGTGCTCTGACGGAATGTTTTAGCACTTTGATGTGGTAAAAAAATGCTTAGAGTAAAATAGCGCTTAGGATTCCTGTTATAGCACTTTCGAGATTTAGCGCTTTTGACTGATAAAGTAGCGCTTTTGGGATTTAGCGCTTCCATGTCAGAAATGAACATTTTGACTTAGTAAACCCTTATTTCGTCAATTCTGATCATGTCCATTATTCGGATTGGTATGATTGATAATCCAAATTCTTGATGTTGGATTTTGATGATTTAAATAAGACTAATTCTCATGATAGGTGAGAAGAAAATCCTATTTGTGATGATCCTCATGATAGGTGAGGAAATGATTCAATATCCATTAAATCTCATGATAGGCGAGATTAGATACTATTTGATGAACCTCATGATAGGTGAGGTTTGTTGATGTTCACCCATGAATTTTGATTGAAAACTCATACCAAATTTTTGGAATAGACTTGATAGTAGAATGACTTGTAATTTCTTGACATAGTTCACTGATTGTGGATTTTTTCATTATGATGATAGGAGGATTTGGGTACTCTCTAGATGCGAGAGAGATTTCTTTGGACTACAGAGTTGATACCTCATCTGACACCAGATGAGCTTCAGATTATAGGTCGATGCGGCCTTACTAGTTTGCTTGATATGCCCCAGATTAGGATTAATCAGGGTTTGTTGACTGCTTTGGCTAAGAGGTGGCACAATGACCACAACACCTTTCATCTACCCACTAGTGAGATGACGGTCACACCCGAGGATGTGTGGCAGATTCTGCACATTCTATTCATGGGGGAGATCATAGCGTATGATTCCCATGGGACCGGCGGTAGAGATGCTCTTCGCAAAGTATTCTAGGATCAGTATATTGAGGGTCCGAGCATCCGATGGAGGAGGATCGCCGATTCATATGCGACAATTCCAACAGTGCTTGCTGGATTTATTGGAGGTTTCCTTTGCCTTGATTGCAAGTCAAAGAGATTCCTTGTGGTTTGGGGTAGGACATTGGAGAGCATGATGGTACATGGTACTAGATATGTGTGGGGGATGTGCATGCTGGCACATCTTTATCATGATCTTCACTCTGTTGTGTACCTAGGGGCACAGAGCTTATCAGCAAGGATGACTCTATTACAGGTGTGGGCATGGGAGCATTTCTCTATTGCTCGGCCATTTCCAATGGGAGATAGACCAGTAGGCAGACCCTATATGTTCAGATACAGAGGTCGGCTTACACAGGCCCAAATGGGAAAGTTAGAGCACTAGAGGCAAGTTTTTGATGACACAGAGACTGTTACCTGGCATCCATACCTAGACTGTGAATAGTGGGACAAGGATGATGCAGTGTTAGGATACCTCTGTGATTCTGTGTATCTGATCGGTCGAACACTGTTTGTTCTAGAGAGATCTTTGTTGCATCGAGTGTACAGACAGTATGGCATCATGCAGTGTATGCCACAGGGGGTAGCCCACTATGCTAGGTGGCAAATGGATATTCTTGATTGGGGGCCCTGTTTATCATATGATGCTTTAGTAGAGGGATACAGGGCATTGCAACCATCACCCTAGGATATGCAGAGAGTCATTGCAGAGGCGCCAGTTATAGAGGAGTACGTTTCCTTCCTAGCCTTGGTTCAACATCCTTGTATTACTATTCTAGATGAGTCAGCACCACTACTAGTAGAGGAGGATATGGCAGAGGGTTCCGCAGAGAGTGAGGGTGGTACTCCGACAAGCAGTAGCATGAAAAGTGGTAGTGATGACAGCAATAGTGATGACAGTGATGGTTGGAGTGGAGGGGACAGAGGGATAGGGCCAGTCAGTAATGGTCCATCATCCAATAGGCCTTGCAAGAGGTGAGTAGTGACAGTACCACCTATGGACCATCAAAGATAGATTGCAGGTCTCCAAACATAGGTCCAGACATTGCAGGGGCAATTGGTATAGGCTCAGGGTTTGCTCATTCAGACCCAAACTCAGATGTAGGCCTAGGTGTAGGCTCATGGTTAGGGTTTCGTGCAGGTTCAGGGACAGTTGGTAGCTATATAGGCGCAGGTGGCCACTTTGACATCCGAGCAAGACAGTGCTTGGTAGATTGCTAAGAGGGCATAGGAGACAACAGAGACCCTACAAAGAGTGGCTGATGGTACCTCCATAGGAGATTATATGAGGGAGGTTTTGCGGGCTGGCCGAGAGGTAGATTTTTATAAAGGTAGATATCATGATGTAGTGCCTGCCGATCGCAAAGTCAGTTATGCCCCATCAAGATCTAGACAGATGCACACATGGACAGTGAGTGAGGGTGTGATGAAGCCTCCATGCAGAGATCTAGGTTGCTCTAGGGGTGGTGGTGGTACAGGTCCCGTTGGGCCCACACATTCTAGCAGTAGCAGATTGTAGATGCCTCCTATGATTTTCCTTTTTGAGACATGATGTACACTATGATGTAGCTCATTTTTTATGATGTATCTTTATGCTTCTAGACATCATTGTATACTTGAAATTTGATGATATATATATATATGAGATGCAGTTGATGTGGTTTTATGATGGTTTATGATATTTATGTGATGGATGCATTTATTATGTTGATCTATGCAATATGTGATGATTTTATTTCAAATGTGATGATGTAATGATGAATGTTTTTTATTTTATGCAATGATTTTATGATAAATGTATTTGTAGAATATATGATACATGGATATATGATGTGATGTATGAATCTCTAAATGATGATCTATATATGGATGTTCAAAATGTGATAAAAATGTATGGATGGATGGATAAATGCTTTTTATTTTAAAATGCGATAATGATGAAAATGATGATCTTATGATGAATGATAATGGATGGATATAATGATAATAATGACATGACTTGCATTTATTTTATATGTATAAAATGTATGGATGAAAAATGATGTATGTATATGATGTTGATGGATGATAATGTAATGAATGTTTTTATGAAAAAAATGAACATGATGTACTTATGGTACAATTTAATTCATAATTTATTTGATGAATGATGAAATGATGAACCTAAATGATGAGATAATAACTCCTACATGATTTTGATGATTTTTTGGAATTATGTCAAGTATACTCAGTCTTATTTGTAGATTAGATAATCATTGATTAGAATCCTTTATGCAACAAATACTCTGCAGATAATGATTAATGATGAATGCAATCTAATTTTAGCATGCAACTATATGCAAAACGATTGTTATTTTAACAGTATTTTTGTGTTTTTTGTCATCATAGAGCTTTATTGGATGTTGAAAGTGAGTACAAGCATCAATGGTATGGGTTAGACCAATGAATTCCTGAGTACTTATTTCATGGTTTTTGATATTGCAAGCGAACACAAGCATCTAGGTATGATTTAACCGAGATGACCTGAGCATTCATTGTGTAAACAGGTAGTAGTTAATCATTTCAATGTGTGAATTCTGAATGTCATCAGTGATACATTTGTATAGCACATCCCCCGACAATTCATACATTTATATGATTAATCTTATAGACAGTAGATAATAAAAAAATCATTCTTCTTCCTTGTTTCTCTAGTTCAATACATCTTTGAGTTACTCCAAAGAAATGATAATAAAAAGTACAATTTATTCATTGTTTACTTAGAGTGTTTCATTCATTATTCAGATTTTAGATCATCCATCCTGATTTTGTGATGCTTTTGGATTTTTGAGATTTTTTTACCAAAGACCTAATCTACTAACCTATCCTAAGGGTCTTGAGGGTTGATCAAAGATTAGCCTTGCCTACATTACACACATAGAGACCACGTAGTTCAATTGACACAGACCTATGTTTTTGGATTTTTCTTTTTCAGACTTACCTTTTTGACATATTTTTGGATTTTTGATATGATACAGATGGTTGATGCCTTTATGACGATGATTGATGTTTCACTTTGATCTTTGTTTTTTTGGTTTTTCTGCTATACTATTGTGTGCCCTTCGATGAAATCGATGTTTTTGTTGCCCCTAGTGATATCCAGATGTTGCCCCCAAGCTTTGGAGTAAGATTTGACTATTTGAAAATGATTTTGATATGGATGCAAAGATGGCAAGACTACTGACATGATATGAAATGGTACTGACTGCCAGATTAATGATCCTGATATATATCAAAATAGATGGAAAGCTGATCTTAGAATCACATACGATGCCTGTTTCCAGGTTTTCACCATATGCTTTGATTGCACTCATTGTTTTGTGTATTTTTCTCATTTTTTACACTTTTTCTTTCTTTTTGTATTTTATTTTATTTTTATTTTTTTTTGCGTTGCCAAGATGCTTGTTTGCCAAGTTTTCACCAAGGAAACAATTTTCAAAAGTTTGACCCGTGCACTAGGAGATTTTAAGCATAGAACTTGCAGAGATGACTATTGTTGTTAGGTTCATCAAACAAATCACCTTCTGGCATTGATAGTTGATATGCTCCTAATCCATACACTGATATGATGACAAAAGGACCAAGCCAGTTAGGCTCAAATTTCCCTTTCTTCTCCCTATCTTGCTGATTCCTTGGGTTTTCTTTTAGTACCAAGTCACCAAATTGAAAGACCCTCGGTTTTACCCTGTTGTTGTAACTTCTTGACATCCTTTGTTGATAAGTCATTAGATGATTAACAATGTGTTGATGACGCTCATCCAACAATTCCAGTTCTTGCAGTCTAGATACCCTATAGTCTTCATCAAAAATGATTCCTCTAAGTGATACATGAAGGGATGGAATTTCAACTTAATATGGCTTCTAACCCATATACCAAGGCATATGGAGAATCTCTTGTTGGTGTTCTGATACTTGTTCTATAGGCCCATAATGCAGGATTGAGTTGAACATGCCAATCACATACAACATCATGAACCAACTTTTTGAGAATTTTGAGTATTGTTTTGTTTGAGGCCTCTGATTGCCCATTCCCTTGAGGATAGTACGATGTTGAAAACTGATGTTGGATATGAAACTTTTCACATAGCTCCTAGACATCTTGATTCTTGAAAGGTTGTCCATTATCAGTGATAATGGATTGAGGGATTCCATATAGACATATTATGTAATTCAAGATGAAAGAGGAAATCTGCTTCCCAGTGATGGTTGTAAGAGGCACTGCTTCAATCCATTTTGTGAAATATTTTGTAGCTATAATGATGAACTTGTGTCCATTGGATGAAGATGGGTTTATTTTTCCTACCAGACCGAGGCCCCATTGACAAAAAGGCCATGTTGATGTGAAGGGATGCAATTTTTGTGCTGGTGCATGAATCAAATTGTTTTGAATCTGACACTTTTGATATTTCTTAACAAACTGATAGGATTCTTTCTCCATGCATGGCCAATAATATCCCAAATGGAGGAGTTTCTTGGTTAGAGTTATACCACTCAAGTGAGTGCCACAAATACCCTCGTGAACCTCGCGTAGGGCCATTTTAGATTTATCATGTTCTAGACATTAGAGTAAAGTACCATCAAGACCTCGACAATAAAGTATGTTGTGCGGATTGGTGGATGAAGTTTCATTTTTGGTTTCTGGATAGATCAGGAGGAAGGATATCATTTTTCAGGTAAGCATAGGTCATTTCATAGATGGAGTTTTTAGTGGTTTCTATATGGCAGATGGTAGTGGATTCTGATTTATAATGGGAAGGACATGATATTTGTTCTACCATAAACTCATAACAAGCACGCTTCTTAGGCAATTGTAGTAATGAATCAATTGTAGCCATAGCATCCACAACTTTGTTCTCAGCTCTTGGAATTTGATCAAACTTGATACTAACAAAGGATTGTTTCAGATTATCTATCTGTTGATTGTAGGGCATCAAATTTTCATCCTTTGTTTGATATTCATCATTGACTTGATAAATGACTAGTTGAGAGTCCCCATATACCTATATGTCCGCGATCTTCCATTGAATTGCTATTTTGACCCCAATGATTAATGGTTCATATTCTGCCACATTATTTGTACATTGAAACATTAATCTATATGATTTTGGAATGGTCTGTCCTTGTGGAGAAATGAAGAAAATTCTTGCTCCTGATCCTCACTGTGTATATGATCCATCAAAATATAATACCCATTGTTGGGGCATCACTGTCAAAATGTCTGCATCTGGAAACTCCATTGTCATTGGTTGATCATTTGGTAATGTATCCTCTGCTAATTGATCAATGATTTCTTGACCCTTGATTTCTTTTCTCACTACATACTGCATATCAAATTCACTTAATAGCATGACCCACTTTGCCAGTCTACCTGTTAAGGCAACTTTACTAAGTAGATATTTTAAAGGATCGATTTTTGCTATCAACTTGATTGTATGAGTTAGCATATAGTGTCTCAGTTGTTAAGTAGCAAATACCACCATTAAGTAAGATTTCTCTATGAAAGTGTAATTGATTTCGTATCCATTCAATTTCCGATTGATATAGTAGATGGCATGTTCTTTTCCTTCATAATCCTCTTGCGCTAATAGTGCCCCCAAAGAGATATCCGCTATAGCAATGCACAATATGAGAGGCTTTCCTTCTATTGGTGGCATGAGAATGGGTGGTGACATTAGATACAGTTTGATTTGATTGAATGTTGTTTCACACCCTTCATCCCACTTGAAAACTATATTCATATGCAATAGATGATTAAAGGGATGACTTTTGTTCACCAACTGGGAGATAAATCTTCTGATCAATTGGAGCCTTCCCTGTAGTGATCTGAGTTGACTGATATTCTTAGGAGGTGGCATCTCCATAATTGCCTTGACTTTTGCTGGATCCACTTCAATGTCTTTTTCTGAGACAATGCAACCTAATAGTTTTGTTGATGTGACCCCAAAGACACACTTCTTGGGGTTTAACCTGACATTGAATTTCTCCATCTATGTGAAGATTTTGTCTAGGATATGCAAATGTCCTTCCCTTGTACTAGATTTTTCCAAGATGTCATCCACATAATCCTCCATGAAGGTGTGCATTATATCATGGAAGATTGTTGTCATTGCTCTTTGATAAGTGGCTCTTGCATTCTTTAGACCAAATGGCATGACGTTCCAACAGAAGGTTCCCCATGGACATGTAAAAGCCATCTTGTGCTGATCTTCTAGAGCTATTTTTATTTGATTGTACCCAGACAAACCATCCATGATTGACAACATGGCATGCCCTGCCATCAAGTCCACGATGACGTCTGTATTTGGTAGCGAAAAATCATCCTTCGGGCATGATTTATTTAGGTCTCTGAAATCTATACATATTCTGATGCTATTGTCTAGCTTTGAAACATGCACAATGTTTGATGTCCACTCGGCGTAGTCTATAGCCCTTATGAATCCAGCATCCAATAATTTCTTTAGCTCTATCTTTACCATCAATGCGATATGAGGATGCATTTTTCTCAATTTTTGATTGATAGGCTTGATTCCTGCGGGCAAAGACAAGTGATGCATGAGCAGATTTTGGTCTAAGCCTGGCATATTAGAATATGACCAAGCGAAGTTGATGCTTCTTTTTGTAAATAATTTGATGAATTCCAGTCTTTCTTGATCTGTCATGGATTCTGCCAGATGTAGGAACTTTTCCTTATTTTCAGTGTCGATGTTCACAGATTGTGTTGGTTCCACTAGGACTAATGATCACTCATGATAATGTTCCAAAAGAGTGTCAAATATTCCATCCTTCAGTGCCTTAGAAAGGTTTTCACCGTTAGATGCGTTCTTTATTTTTTCTTTTTCCAGATCTAATGCTGCCATAGAATTCACCATTAGATCTATTTTCCCTATTTTCATTTTTGCAACTGGAAGATTCGACAGCCTCCTGCTGAGTCGTGTTGTCATGAGTATTACAAATAAAACTTGTACCAAGTTCGCTATGACATAGGAAATTTATGATGGCATCATCATCTGTAAATATTGGTATAGTCAAAGGTTCGATAGGTTCCCAGTCAATGAGCTCAGGATGGATTAATGGCATGAGGTCATCAGATTCATTTGGGTTGATGGATCTAAGGGTTTGGACAGCCATTTTGTCATAGTTGTTTTTGGTATCGTCAAGGTCAATGATCATACTTTCTTATAGATATTCTATCTCACTCAAAGTTTGTTCGTCCCCACTTGAATCATTGTTATTTAGTGACGCTGCCATGATTGGTCTAGACCCAGAGCCTTGGCCCTCCTCATATGTAGGTGTATATTGTTGGATGATATCAATATGAATATCTATGAAAGATACATCAGAACATGAATCCCATTCATATTCATTTGAATCTGTCTTAGAGCTATTTCTAAGTTGAAGAATTCTTTCTACAACCTTCTTTTCTAGTTCTTATTTTTCTTCTTTAGAGCATCCTAGTTCCAAATTTTCCTTTGAGTGGAGAGTGAGGGGTGTAATAGGTTCTATGATTCCATCCTTTCTTAATCCAATGGGTCCTTGTCCTTCATACCTCATTTTTTCTAAAATAGCTTTTCCTTTTCCATATTTATTGGTATTGATGTTGACATTTTTGATACTGATATCTGATGTAGAGGGTTCCTCATCTTTGTATAGCCAATCCAAGATCGCTTTGCTATCTGATTCATCCTCTATTGTGCCTTTTTTGACAAACCTTTCATTAAGAGATGTGATTGTTAATGATGTTTGATATTTGATCATATATTGTTGACTATATGTCTTAGGAGATGGCATTAACTGTGATAGGTTAAGCGATTGCTCCATAGAATATGTTCCCATTCCCTTGTCCATCAGTTGAACTTTCTCTTGGAACTTTTGTGATAAAGAAGTTTGTTGATCTGGATTATCTGTTGATTGAGTTTCAATAGGACTTGTCTCTTTTTCTTTACCCTTCTTCTCTACCCACTTGGTAGTGATACTTGGACGGTGTTCTTCTTTGGATGTTTTGGAACATGATGTTTCCCTATTGTGTGGTACAAAAGTATCTTGAGAGATCCTAAGGGTGTCACAATGTTGAGGATGATTGTAATCAGCAAATATAGTCACCTCTCGTCCATTTATTGGGAACTTCAAACATTGATGATATGTCGAAGGTATAGCCCGCATTTCATGGATCCATGGTCGTCCTAAGAGAATGTTGTATGTTAACTCTTTCTCCAACACTTGACATGCTATATGTAAATAATCATTGGCCCCACTTGAATGGGTAGCACAATCAAGCCTTTAGACAATCTTTCTAACTCATCATATGCTTTGATAGTCATTTTTCTTTGAGAATCAATAGCATTATCTGAATACCCTAGTGCATGGATTAACTTAAGAGTGCAAATGTTCAGACTGGCTCCCCCATCTGTTAAGACTCTCTTGACGTGATGATTGTGGATTAAGACTTCAATATGGAGTGCAGTATTATGGGAATGGTTTAGCGAGATATCATCATGTTAAGAGAATGATAGAGAATGTGGGGTAGCCAAATGTCCCACCATAGCTTGGAACTGACAAACATCTAGATTATTTGGTACCGTAGTGGCAACTAAAGATTTTTCTAGAACCTCCTTATGTGATGGTGATATTTTAAGGAGTTCTAGTATCGACATTTGTGCTAGAATGTTTTGCAGTTGATCGACAATATTATAATGAGATGGAGATGGAACTACATGTGTAGACCCAACTCCCTTTAACATGACCTTGGCTTGCCCCCTAGTCATGACATTTTTTGGTTGATGTTCTTGACGGTCTCTGATTTTTAAGACATTGATTTGATTATCATAGTTTTGTATGCTTGGGAGCAATTCCAAAGGGGTAGTGTTGATTTTGGGTTCGTCAACGTTGTGACTAACTATATGATCACTCTATATTCTAGATAGACAAAAGATTGTTGTTTCAAAGACATGGTTTACATTCTTCCCTTTGTTGTTTGAAGATGATGGTGCTCCTTTGTCATAGTTTGGAAAAGGGTCTTTGAAAGCCGAATGATCATTATTGTTTTGGGGTGTTTCCCCATATGCTTTATTGTTGTCGATCAAATCTTGTATTGCGTGCTTCAACTCCATACAATCGTTGGTTTTGTGGCCTTTGTTATTATGGAAGTTGCAGTAATCAAGGTCATTACACCATGGTGGTTTGACCTTTGGATCCCATAATCGGGCTTCCTGTGTAGTGATAAGGCCACTAGTGACTAATTATTTCATTGTCGATTCTATCGTTTGGCCTAAAGGTATGAACCTAAACCGGTTTGATGGTTTCTGATATGACTGTTTCTTTACGGTCTCATTGTCTTGTATGACATTTGACTTGACAATTTGATCATTTTTTTGATCCTTTGATGTAGATGTTGTCAAGTTAAAAACCGGTTTGACATTTTTGGAATCACTTGTTGTTTCATTGGTAGTTGTGTTTCAATTCTTTTGTCAAAATTTTAGCTTATCACTGCTTGAGTATTGATTGGAGGAGTTATTTGTGATATTCATTTTATCATTGAAATTTTTGATAACTCCTCTTTTGACTAATGCCTCCTCGATTTTAAGACCGTTTTCTATTACTTTTTTGAATGTGGGAGGACATTGCAATTCAAGTCTATAACTCATTTCCTCTGTCAAGTTGTCAATGAACAACTCCATCTTTTCTTCCTCAGGAATAGATTGAGGATATCTAGCGAACAATCGTCGCCATCTTTGTAGAAAAGACAAGAATGTTTCCCCTTTGTTTTACTTTAGGTTATAAAGATCCTTTATTGTAACATCATGTTGGATGTTAAAAGAGTACTGGGAAATGAACCTGTTGACTAGTTCCTCAAAAGTTATGATACCTGGTTGTAGTTTTGAAACCACTCCATACATGATCCTCCCAAGCTCCTTGGGAATAATCTCATTAAGTTTCCTCTTGGGAAAACTCGAGACTCATTGTTTGAATTCCCTGATATGATCTATTGGATCCGTTCTTCCATTGTACTTGTCGTACTTTGGGATCTCACAATGTCTAGGAAAAGGTATTAGATCGATTGTTGCGTTGAAAGGATAAGGACAAATGTCCTGTATCACATATCTTTTGGTACTCCCTTTCGTCATATCCTATATTTGTTGTTGTAATAGTTGCATTTGAGATGTCAAGACGACAACTGGATCTATTGTTTGCATAGGTTGTAGTATTTCCATCTCACTTGTTCCAGGTGTTTCCTTCAGATGATTCACATCAAAGTCCTTGGGAAATTTAGCACCCGATTCAGCCAACATCAAAAGATACTTCTCCATATCTTGTTCTAAAATCTTTTCCATAAATTTATGGAACTTGGGATCTTGTTGATCTATTTGAATATCCTCTAGAGTTATTTCGTTCTTATCATTTTGGTTCAAATTGTTCCAAGGATTGTCTTCTACCATTGTTTGGGATGTTTCAAGTTTTTTCTCTAAGAGTCTCTTATTTTGGGCCCTAGTGAATATTGGCATACAAATTTTTACCCTTTCTTCCGAAATGTTGATCTTCTATGCTAGGAAAATGCGAATTGAACTTTTAACAAAGTCAAATAAGATGACTAATCTTATTGATAAGACTATGTTAAAAATTTGATTACTATACTTGGTTTCGTGATAAAGGATGATAGTATCCTGATGATGAAACTTCAGTGTAGTAATCGATTGTGTGTTTGATTTTGACACTTGTGATTTTGCAAGATCTTGTTTTAGTTGATAAGATTGAAATTTGTATAAACCTATTTCTTTTCGGTCTCTAGATAGTGATTTTGATAAAAAGAAACTTGGTTCTAATAAAGACTGCAGATAAAATGACAAATTGACTGACTGGTAAAAATTTTTAACTTTATGTTTTGAAAGCGCTAAAACATAGGACAGAGGCGCTATTTCACAGAAGCACATGAATAGAGTTTTGAAGCGCTGAAACAGGTGACAAAGGCACTAAAATAGTGCACAAAAGTGCTGTAGAAATTGATGGAAGCACTATATTGACAGAAGCTCTGAAACAGTGCCCGAAAGCATTGGAAAAGATGATGAAAGCGTTGTTTGATGAAAGTGCTAAAATATAGACTGTAAGCGTTGAAACAATGCCTGAAAGCACTATTTCATAGAAGCGCTAAAATAATGATTCGAAGCACTGAAACAGGTTCCCAGAGCACTAAAAATAAGACTTTAAGACTCTTTATTGTAAAATCTGATCTGGCCTTGTGGCATACTGTATCATAGATTGTGGAAGATAAGAATGATGTATGTGCTGACTACGGTTGTGATACTGAGTGAGAGGTCTTCTTTGGAAGAAGGCTCATGAATAGAGTGGTTCTACTGCGTAATCTAAAGTGTGATCCCTAGAAAAATCATGATATTTGTGGATGAACGTTCTATGTTGTAAAAAGAGTCCGATTTTGATATAGAAAACGTTGTCTTCTTAATTTATCTCGATAACCAAAAGGTTTGTTGGGTTTTGTGATTTTCATTTTTCTTTTGACAAATGTGGTGGACTTCCACTTTCATAGCATGGATTTTCTGATCTAACTTGACTTTGTTATTTTTAGGATGATCTTTAATCTGATTTTAATGAATTTGTGAAAACACAGCAAGCAATTGTGAATAACTGTTTTAACTGAATAGATCATGTATGTTCAAGAACCATGAATGATTCTTATTGATTTTGACGGGTTACTTTGACAATTGTACACAAATCAAACAGACTCACATTTAATGACAAATAGGTCATCATTATACTCATAGCCCACATCTTGAATTGCATTGATGCACACAACCTTGTCAACCCCTAGAGGGCACCATGTTTTTGTCGTTTCCAGGCATGTACTCAGAGTTGGATTTCTCGTCCTCTGAGCAAACAGTCCATGGAAATTATATGGTG
Organism: Sequoiadendron giganteum; assembly: GCA_007115665.2. NCBI lineage: Eukaryota > Viridiplantae > Streptophyta > Pinopsida > Cupressales > Cupressaceae > Sequoiadendron > Sequoiadendron giganteum. The sequence continues at coordinate 74,976,853 of CM021104.1, read as the reverse complement.
AGTGTCTTGGGGGAAAATTCCTCCCTCCCCTTGCACTGTGAGTATGACAATGTATGGATACTGACTCGGTGAGATAATACTCCATGGTTCGTAGATAGGGCTTCTGTGCAGTGTGGCAATTGATAAACTCCCTCAGGAGACCTCCCAATCTTTAGAACAAAAAGTTTGGGGATGGTTATCTTGGTCACTACCGTCAAGTTGGACTTTCATCAACAACTTGCTTTTTTATTATAGTGGGTTGGAATCCTTGGCTTTAGGTGTTCCCACTTAGGTTGTTCCCGTAGGGTGAGTACTTTTTCCCACTATGGTAGGCCTTCTAAAGGATTTAATAAAGCATAAATATCATGAAGTAAAAGTGAATCTGGCACTTTGGTCACCCAATTAAGGGGAGAGTATAAGCCTAATCACCACAAGCACAATATATAAGTTGTTCTATTTTAAGCCCAAAAAGAAATTTTCTAATCTATGTGAAGGTGTTGCTTCACAGAAATTATGTTGTTCTTTTTAACTTGTACTATAAAAATGCAGTGACTATCCTAGGATTGATAAATTTGTTTTTAAGAAAAAAAAAAAGTGGCTACCCTAGGATTGATATATTTTAGAACCAAGAAGTGACTATCCTAGGATTGATAAATTTTAGTCCAACAGTGGAAAAAAATTAAAATCTGGCCGCAACCACATCAGATCCAAACTGAAATTACAAAAGCGCTAGAATAGTCCACCTAAGCACTATAACTCTTACCTGATGCGCTAAAACACGAAAGTGCCGAAACAGGACACTGAAGCACCGAAATTTGCCATGGAAGTGCTAAATCACCCATGCTTTGAAACAGTTGACATAAGCGCTAAAGTTGAAAGTGCTGAAATTTTTGACGGATGCACTATAGTAACATGGAAGCACCGAAATAGAGCACGGAAGCACTATAGTATTTGACGAAAGCGCTATAATAAAACACACCGGGAACTTACATGACACTTTCCAGAAAATTGTAAAATTGGGGTTAATGCCCCATGGTGGGCACCAAATTGTAAGCGTGGATAACGTGTAAAGCACAAAACACACTTCTTAATAAGACATTATATCAAAGACAAAGCGGAATGAATCATATCAAAGCAATAATCTACTAAAAGCGTCATATTGTTCTCTATCTCCAAAGATTTATTAAATCACTGTGGCTCTCAGATTGTGAGTGCACTATGATTGTTAAAATGACAATTCAAAGAACGAGATGGATGCTAATGCAATGATATGGAGTTTAATATGATAAAACTAGATGATAAAGAAATTAAACTACTATGAATTGACATGAAATAGATAAATGCAGCTACAAGAGGCAGCCATGATATGAAAGCTTGATTGCTAGATATTGGATGCTTGAATGCTTGATGCTTGAATTCCTACAGAGTAAGAGTGCATAAGTTTGATTATCTGGATCATTTTCTTGGTTCAATGAGGCTATAATTATAGAATTCTTGGCTGTAGAAATGCACAGGGATGGCATTGAGAGGCTTGGATTCAATCTGGAGGATTGAATGGCGAAAGATGGAGGAGATTGAGAGAAATATGGTGATTGTCTCTACACATGAAAACACTAGGCAAGATAAGAGGAAAGATTGATGGAGGAGGATTGAGAGAAGAATTTGGAATTGGTCTCCAATTTGTCTCCAAAACTTCTTGTGAAGTTTCAAAGCATTAATTGTAACATATTTTAGACATAAATTAGACATAGGATATCTAATTCATTTTTGAGGAAGTGTAGATGGAATATTCCAAATGCCTTAATTCAAATATTTTGATTTATTTAGCAAAAGAGGGATAAATAATTTAATAAAACGAACTATAGAAGTTGTTTATTAAATTAAACAGAAGAATACGACAATTAATCAATAAAGTGTTTAATCTTTATTTAATTAATTTAAGATCGATGTGATAGAATAAAATAGGGATTCGATAATTAAATCAAACAAAGTATTTAATTTTGTTTATTTAATTAAGATGAATTTAAATATAAACTATATAAATAAATATTTCTATTTATTCAATAGTAGAGGAAAATAGGATAATTAATCAAATAATTTATATTTAACTAATTAGATGCTCCAGACCAATTTTAGGTGTATACACTATCAGCAGTACCCTTGTTAAATCCAAGCTTCATCAAGTACTTATCCAATCTGGCATACCAAGCTCTAGGGGCTTGCTTGAGTCCATACAATGCTTTCTTCAACCGAAAAACCATATCTCCTTGAACAGTCAATTGAAATCCATTAGGTTGCTCAATATACACCTCTTCTTCTAATTCACCATTTAGAAATGTAACTTGACATCCATTTGATAAAATTTATAGTTTTTGTAAGTAGCGTAAGCAAGAAATAATCTCACAACTTCAATTCTAGCAATAGGAGCAAAAGTTTCTTCAAATTCAATACCTTCCATCTGAGAGTATCCTTTACATACCAGTCTTGTTTTGTTTGTGATAACTTCACCTTGTTCATTTAGCTTGTTTCTAAAGACCCATTTAGCTCCAATTACATTTTTGTCTTTAGGTCTAGGAACAAGAATCCATGTATTATTCTTCTCAATTTGTTATGGGTGATCCCACAATAGTGGGTTACAATTATTTTAACGAAGATAATTATGTTATTGAAGGAAAAACATTAAGAACATCCTTCACTCGAAAGGGGGGTTCTAATGAAGGGGATTCGGTCAAACACCCCCCCTTTCAATCGAAGGGGGTGTTCTAATGAACCCCCTCAAAGTTTGTGACTCTTGTGAAACCATGCAAAGAGATTTGGTTCGGGGTTCGTTTGAAGCCTCTTTTCCATCGAACCATAATTTTCCCTCTTCTAAGGTTAGAGATGAGATTTGGAGAACATCAATTTTCCACGTAAGGTATTTCCATCGAAATGTCATTTTCATCAATAAGAGTGCTATAATCATAGACAACAGAGGTGATTTATGGTGAGAGCGAGGCAAATGGCGGCAAACGAACAAAAAATGGGTGCATGCAAATTATTTTAACTCACAACCAATATTTTCCTTTAAAAGGCCGCATTAATCTTCTGTAGAATGAATCTCGTAGCCCTAAAACATCAATGTTATCAAATGCTTAATTAATAGCGGGGGCACATTGATATGTGGTATCCCTCTAGTTTTTAGCATTTGATTTTGTTAGGTTTTGTTTTTAAAGCTAAATTTTGTTTACAGATTATCTTCCCTCCATCGATTAAGTGTAGAATTCTTACCCACTCGCTCTTCCCTCCATCGATATTATCTGTCTTGTTCAAATAGACAATAGGTCAATATCTACAGGCATTGGATTTCAGAGTACCATATTGAGTGTTTTTCTATTGCAAAAAGGTTTGAAGATACATACGAGGGTTTTGCTAATCAGTTCGTGGTATTGTATAAATTCTGAAGAGTTTGTGGATTTTTTTCAGCCCCCACATCCTTTTTCCATCCACTAAATACCAATATTTGAAACCCTAGTCGTGATGGCATGAAGGGAGGTTAGGTTCAAGAAGTTAAATTCGCCTAATTTAGAGGGATATAAATTATAAATATGGTGTTTCCTTGCTCAAATTATTGTTTTTCGTTTGTAACAATGGCCTAATTCTGCTGAACAATGGGTTTTGGATTATTTTACAAGTTTGATTTTGAATTGGTATTATGATTCAGCTAGACTCTTGTGCATGTGAAGTACCAATTCAAAAATTCTAATCTATTACAATTTGGAGTCCAAACTCTATTGTATTCTGGATGTTGTGGCATCAATTAGTGCAGTTGTTTCTATCCTGATTATTGGAAGTCAAATTCAAGACCCCTTCATATTGCGATTAACAAGAAAAAATACATCCTATAGTGCTGATAATTGTAAATCAAGTTTCATAGCCTTAATCGTTATATGTTCCAAACTAAACTATGACATCTAGTGAAACAACTCGTACCATGGTTACAATTTGGGTCCAGTTTTATCTGCCAAATAGAACTTTGATGGTGGCAGTAACTTTTAGTGCCTTGTCCTTCAAGTTTTAATAATTCTTTAAACGTGAAGCTTAACGAAGTATGTTGCAGATCTTTATGTTACATCTAGTAATTGTAATTTTGAGTTGAAAGGACCTTTTTGTTTATTACTCTACACGAACTATCTCATTGCCAATTTTCTAGAGTTAATAATACTTACTGACAAGGTCAAGTTCAGTGGCGTGACTGATGGTGAAAGGATGCACTACAATCAAGACTCGCATTCAATTCTCCCTAGGAACACTTGTTGTGGTCCAGGCTATTGGTTTATGATTCTATATTTACTAGTTAAGAAAAAGGTAACTAATCTTGTATAGGATTTCCTACATATCACCTCTCAGATCTATAACCTCTTCAAGTAATAATTTTTTGCTGAAATATATGGCTAGAAATGCAAAACAGGGCCTATAGACTGTCAATTTCCAGGTCTGGTGCGTACGCTGATGATAATAATTTGGACTTCAAGCTTGCAGACTTCTGTGCATCGCTGGTATGTTGTGGCTTTTTAAGACTGCATATGATATGTTCCTTTATTTTTTCAACAAAACTAGGAGCTTTGATCACATATACCTCTTTTGTCAAATCTCCAATTCTTTTCACGTCTATTTATTGGATCTTCGAATTAACCTAGGAAGCGAATGCTAACATTCTAACCATGATTATCTTTACAATTAAAGAAAAGGTTTCTTCGTAATCAACACCTTTAATTTGGTTGTAGCCTTTAACTACCAATCTTGCTTTTATGCTTGTCAATTGAACACTCAGATTTGAAATTGATTTTGAACACCCATTTACTATCAACGGCTTAGTTTTACTAGCAGGTAAAGTTACTGATTTTCATGTATGGTTTCAATGAGTTGAATCCATCTACTAAGTCATAGTACTTAGCTAATTTTCATCTTTTATCACTTCCTCAAAAGTGTTTGATTCATGAGCATTTACATCAGTCGCCATCAATGCATAATTGACCTCATAGTCCCTAATTGGATGGGTATTTTCATTGCTTTTTTTGATCTCCTTAGAGAAACATTAAATTGTGGAGTGGACAATGAGCTTTGAATTCGGCTCATCAATTCCTTATTTTTCTTTTCTTGATTCAATACTGCGTTCTAGTTCTGGTTCTACTATTTTGGTGAGTATGATAATGCATTTGTCATTTTTCTTTTATAGCAAAGAAACAGGGCAAATACTTGTAAGGTGACATTCTTCCTTGAAAATGACATCTCTAGTGATATGAAGTTTATTCACCCTAGGATCATACAATCGATAGGCTTCACTAGAGTCATCATTTACAACAAGCATGCATGTTTGACCCTTCTCATTGAACTTTCCTGTCTTTTCTTTTGGAATGTACCTATAGGCAATGTTCCCAAAGATTCTTAAATGCCTAACTGACAGTTTCCTATTTGACCTGCTTTTTTTGAAGAGATGCTTTCCAAGCTTTTAGCCAAACTCTGGTTGATCACATGAGCCACAATATATATTAACTTGCAACACATATGATGACCCACTAACGATTCTCCAAAACTGATTGACTGTGTACTGTGTAGAGATATGATAGACCCCAAACACTTGCCAAAAATGAAGAAAGGGTATTTCTTCAACACAATTGTAGCCCCTGGCTGAGACTGCCAAAGGGAGCCAAAGTGGTTTTGGTCTGTTGGTTTCCTCCTCAAATCAGCTACAAGACACTAGTGCAAAAATAAAATAGCAGAAGGGGAGACACTTCTAACAGCTAAATGCCTCCTCCTATGGCACAAAGGAGGGCTGAAAACCCATCACACCCATAATCTTACCGCATTCACAGAATTTGAATAGTATTCAATTCAAAATGCCACCATAACTCAACACTCCCACTCTGGCAGCATAACTGCCCTCTTTGGTAAGCCAAACTATTATGTATGAAGAATCTCATTCATGCATATAAAAGATATCATTTCTTTGAAGTAAGAAGATTTCTTATGAAGACAATCTTAATGAAATGCATCAAATTCATACACACTTCTGGGAACATCACTGTACCTATCCATTTCACCAAATTTAACATTCCCATATATAACTAAATCCTAGACAAGAGATATGTCACTGAATTTAGAGCAACAAGCTTCTAATTTTTAAAATAGAATTTAAGTAAATCTACACAATTTTAGATACACTCTTCTAGGCAGTTGAATTCAGAAGAAAATTTCACGTAAGTCTAATTCATATAAACAAATGATACAAACAGACTGGGTACATCAAAGAAACACGACTCTAGGAAAATTCACCTCCAACAATTCATCGCCAGAAATTCATCACCGTGACAAATTCATCTCATGGAAAATTCACCAGCAACAATTTACCAGCAATTCATGGCAGTGAATTTTCCACGAGATGAATTTGTCATGGTGATGAATTGTTGGCCAACAAATTCACCTCCAACAATTCATCTCATGGAAAGTTCACCAGAAATTCATGGCAATGAATTTTCCACGAGACGAGATGAATTTGTCATAATGATGAATTGTTGATGATGAATTGTTGGAGGTTAATTTGTTGGTGGTGAATTGTTGACAGTGAATTTTCCTGAAGCCAGAAACTCCTAGTGTCTGACCAAAACAGATGGAATAAAGCAAAAATACTGATATACCTTGAGAGCAAGTGCTATAGCAACTCCTACAGTGAAGAGGAAAAAGGGCATGACAAAATCTGCCAAATTACAGCCATTCCAAGGAGCATGGTCTATCTTAAACCATATTGTTCACCCAAGTAAGGTTTTCTCCAGGAGAGATTGTGTTTTCCAATCTAGTGTACATGTCTCTATATGTTTTTTTTTGCATGTTGAGAAGAAATCTATGTTTTTCTTGATATACACTTGTCTTTATTCATTTGACATTCATTTTAAGTCGTTAAGAGTTTATATTGAGAGATGTTTTTTATATTTTAAGTGACTTCCCCTTTTCTTATTATCCTTCCCTTTCAACGTTCATAAGGCATGAACTAGTACAGGGGTTTCAGTCATTAATTTGCTGCACCTTATTTGTGTCATGATTTTCTGCTCATTAACTCTGAGAATGCTGCTCATTCATCATAAATTTTATGCTCATTAATGTCATGATTTCTGCACTTATTATGGAATCTTTGCTGCACTTTTACAGTCATTAGATGCTGCTCATTAAATCAATGATTTGTTGCACGCTTTACAGTCATCTTTTCTGCACTTTCATGTCATAATTTTTGCTCATTGACCATGACTTTTGCTGCAATTATTATGGCATCCTTTCTACACTTTTGACTGAGTTTTTTCTGCAAGATTTGCTTCTCATTTTTGTCATTAATTGTTGCTCATTAAATCAATGATTTTCTGCACCTTTTACAGTCATCCTTGCTGATAATCTATCAATTTCTTGGACTGTCATTTATACTATGAAAGACATCATTGCATTGCACTAATACATAGGTAGATGTAAACATAATACTTTTTTTTTTTGAGCTCCATGCTCCAATGAAATGGATTGTGAAAATCTCATAAGATACTGCAACTTAGAAATGCAGGGTATATGATAAATTTAGGGAGTCATGCAACTTTACAAAGGACCATATTGAAAAACAACAGATGGCCTTTCCTAAATCCCATGAATAAGTCATTATCATCTAGTGTGAAGTAATCTGAAAGTACACGTTTGATAATTATCATTAAAAAAAGTTTGATAAGTAAGATCAACAATTAAATTGATAATTAGTTTGATTTATTTTTTTTATAGAGATTATGGAGAATAGATTGTAGACAATATCTCTTCCCCCTTGTCTGTCATTTTATTTCTAATTTATTTTTGGCATGGAAAAGAGAGTTTATTTATTTTTGTTCACTTGAATTTAAACATTAGGATGTTTAAAGTAATTTTTTTTTGGGACAAATTAGGGATTGATATGGCAGCTTAGGAACCACCACTTGGTGGTATATTTACCAATACAAAGGATGAGATCTGTAAATTACGCCATATTCTACTTGACCCCACCACCACAGGGGTTTACAAGGATACATGTGTGTCCATTCTACATAGCTTAGAGAAGATTATATGGACATTTGAGAACATGCATGCTTTGTCTGCTGAAAATATAGCAGTTATTCTTGCTCAGATGCAACAAGAGATTAGAGGTGAGGTTTCACTTGCAGATGTTCTACTACAAATTCCAAAAGAAAGCGTCAAAAGACAATGTTTTCCATTTTACCTTGATAGATCCAAGGTTAAGGGATATCAGGTGACTCAATGTGTTGATCGTCAAATGGCCCCTTTGATATACCCACACTTTCTTGCAACATTTGGTCAATATCCAAATAATGAAAAAATTCCTTTATACTTTGCACAACAGTTGTATGCCAAGGTTCATTTGGGCCTCAACATCAACTATTTAGACCTACCAGAATATTATGGTTAGGGGCATGGTAGGGTAGCTGATAGGGATGATTTTCGTCTGGCAGATCACCCGTCTCCAGTTTATCGAGATATGGTTGGGGAGCGATTGCCTGCTATCTCCCCAACCCTCGCACCTATTGCAAATCAGGTTATCATTGCTTCTTAAAGGGAAGCAATTGATAGCGTTGGTGATATAGCTATTGTTGCATCTACGATATCTACTGATCATGTGGGTAGATATTTGATGAGTCATTCTACATGATCTAGATCATTAGATCATGCTACTGATCCTTATTGTATGGTGGGTGTCCTTTCATCATCAGACATAGATGGTCTTATAGGAGGGAAGATGCTTCAGAGTACTGCTTGTTGTTTTTCAGAAGACCTATTGGAGGTATATGCTTTCATTGTAGCAAAGCTTGGTATCCCAATACATGAGGTCAAAGGACATGTGGGTAGAGCTTTGCATTCACATCTAGGATCCAACCAAGCTATAGGTCCTTCACCGCATTCACATCAACTTGGTAGCTTTGCAAATCCTACAGATCCACCTACAGATCATTCAGCTGTTGGAGAGGAGGATACACCTCCTGGTCATTCTGTGAGTGTTCAACATCATACATCTCAGGGCCTAGATGCAATTGAGGATCAGTTATAGATGATGGGATCATCAGGTTACGTGGATATGCTGCTATGTGGAGATATGTCATCGATGCCATCTCACCTGGCTAGTCCACTACACTAGTCAATATTGGAGTGAGCCAAGGAGACCCATGATACAGTCGAGTTGATAGATAGGATCATTGTTGCAGATCCTACACCATCCGATACAGAGGATGCCCAATTTAAATTTGTTTAAATTTTAAATTACTTGTTTTACTTAAATGGTATATAGTACTAATGTACACATTTATTCTATATATATATATATATATATATATATATATATATAGTAGAGGGAGTTAGCTCATGTTACACCTAGTGTGAGGATAGAGCGCATACGTAGGCATGATTCAGATGATGCGACTAATGTTAGTGGACAGGTAAGTTTTAAGTTTTTAAATCATGTACTCAGGTATGTAGATATAGAACATTATTCCAATTTGGCATAATGTAATTAGATTGTGTACATGTCTTGTATTATCTCTAGGGCTCAACACATCCATCAGAGCAAGATTCTCATTCAGAGGGTCATTTGATTCGAAGCCGGCATGACGACCTTGCTGGAGCTTGACTTTTAATTAATAGGTAAACAAGTTGTAGCTACAAGATGCAATGTTTATTTTATTTTTTCACAATAGTTGCTCAAAATTTTGAATTAAACATGCTGGTAATTTATCTAGATGCTAATTCTTTGGTACATGTCTTTTTCTAGGCTCCATGTATCTGAATCCATTCTTGGGTGCAAAAGGTAAATTTGCTAAGATTCTACGTTTTATGTGTCTCTTGAGATTGCTTACTCTTATAGTTTCATTTGCTTATTTTTGGACTTCGATTAATTGATATAATAATCATTCTTTTCTAATTAATTACGTTTGAGCAGGTCCAAATCAAATTTATTTGGTATGTGCGTCTAATTTGTCTTGATGGCTTATTGTAGGATAAATAACTACATCTTTGCCACTAACAATTTTGTCAAGATCCAATAAAGTTGGCACCATTTTTGAATTTGTGAATCTTCAATTCATCAAAGCCATGGTTTCAAGCAGTGGTTTTTTTGTGTAGAATCTTAAGGTGATTCACTTGCCATGGTTTCAATCAGTGTTTTTTTTTGTTCTTGTAGTTTCTAATGAGTAATGAGTTTCTATCAAGGATTTGTTGACCTAGGACTTATATTTTGCTTTATAATTTCACTGTCAAGCTCTACTCTTATTGAATGACCTTATTAGAATTTCTCTTTTCATATTTCTTTAAGTAATGTTAGAATGATTTGTTATCTTAAACCATATTGCCTTAAATATTAAAAAAAAATTGTTATGCCATTGGATTTTGTCCTCTACGCTCATGTTGTGGTCTTGAAGCCCAAATTTCAATGCCCTTTCTTATGGATTTTTACTTCCTTTTCCATTGTAGCTACTATATTTGTATATAAAAATCCATAGAAATGGGTGTGATTTCTTTCTAATTGGTGATCCAAAATTATTTGAGAGTTAAAAGTTGATTTCTTTGTTCACTGCTAGGTTTTCAGGAAATCTAGGTTCAAAAGGACCATTAGAGTTCCTACAATCAGTATCGATGGTAGATATTCCACTAGATGAATACTCTTGGAGAAAATATGGTCATAAATTTGTCAAGGGTTCTCCACATCCAAGGTATTATTGTTGTACTCAATAAGCATTGTTGGTTTATCTTCTCCAAAGTGTTTATAAAATTCCTTCTCTGGAATAGGCTTTATGGCTGTCATAGGTATCCAGATATGAGAAGTGCCTCTGTAACTGAGGCTCCTATGGTTTCATTGGTCAAGATTTATTGTACTTTTTATTTTTGTTGGTAAATTTTCAATGTAAACTAATATTTACAACTACTTTCTTTCCTTAGAGGATACTATAAGTGCAGCAGTGTCTGGGGTTGTCCTGCTAGAAAGCGTGTAGAAAGAGCCTAACTAAGCAAGAAGACAAAAAGGACAAGACACTGTAACTGCATTGTAGATTCTATAATTCTAAATCATGCGATTTCCATTGTATGGAATCCATCTTCTGTAACTCATTCTCAATGACATTCAATTTATCTTTGGATTTAGTCCATAAGAATATACAGTTTTGGTGTCCATGTCCTGCATTCTACACCTATATGATATATTGTTTATGATGAATAAAAGAGATTTTTTTCTATCTGTTGTCCTCTTTAAATGTTTAATGTTGTCTCTGCATTTATCTCACATTTTATAGTGCATGCTCAATATAGTTGCAAGATAATTAGATAGAGTTGCCTCTTAGTTAATCTTTAAGAAATTAGAATATATAGTTTTGGTTTCCATGTCCTGCATTCTACACATATATGATATCTTTTTGGTGTTGATTAAAAGAGCTTTGTTTTTTATTTGCTATCCTCCTTGGATTTTTAATGGCACCTCTGCATTTGTCTCACATTTTATACTTATTTTCATTCTCCTTTCAGCTAGTCATAAACACTGCCTGTTTCTTAAATTTTTATCCTTAGATTGTGCAATTGTCCTTATTGCTTTAACTTTACAATTACACAAAACTAAGTAGATTCATCATGAGAATCTCATGATATATCTACCCAATCTACATATAATAGGTTTGGCAGATTGTCCTCTAGTGCTAGTTAGGAGAATCATAGAAATGGTTTCTTACAAGAGAATGTGTTTGGTTCATCACAAACTACAATGGTTGCAAAAAACCTCATTCTATAATATCATGTTCATTCTCCACAAATTGTTGTTACTCTACAAATGTAGTATTAATTTACTCCACAAATTGTTGTTACTCCACAAATGAAGTATTAATTTAATTCACAGGAAGTCAATCAAATTGCAGATTGCAGATTATGATAAATGTAAAGATATTTTTTTGTCCACCACCCTCCTGTCGACTCTAGCACCACTCACAGTAAGAGTTTCACCGAAATTCTACAGCTATAAATTCATTACTCCTCTTTACATCTTTAGGCTATAGGTAAGTGTTGTGTAGTATCAAAGAGGTTTTTTAGAAGAGCCCTACAAGTACAAAATGTACTTGTTAAGGTGGACTATGTGATATCAAGCAATGAAACCAATGGCAACAACAATACCAAGAACAGGGTAATTTGGAGCTAGCTGATGAGGTTTATGTCAGGTGGTGTTTTTAGGCTATTACAGGCTTTGCAAGGTTTCTTGGGTCAAATAAAATCCATGGTTTTAGATGTTTCCCATGATTATCCCAGTGAAGTTTTGAAGAGTTTCAAAGAGGTCCAAAATCTAAGGATTGAACTGCCTAGTAGTGAACAGGGTATTGAAGATGATGTCCTGCTTAAATGGCTTGATGTTTGCAAGAGATCAAACAACGGGTATCTTGATTGACATGGCAAAGAAAGGAGGCAAAAAATCTAAGAAAAAAATAGATGAGATTCAGTTGGCCCACAACTTTGAGAATCGGGCCAATAGTCTCAAACTCTTAGTTGCAGCCTTGATTATGGCATCCCCTGTGTGATTTGCTTTTTAATATTTGTTTTATGTACCACCCGGGGCGATTTTGGAATAATTTGTGTGAGTTGAAGTTTGATGATTTGCTTGCACCACTATTTATAGTATGTACTATGATCGCTTCATAAGCTTATTACAAGTCTTTGGCTAGGTTGCGAATGTTTCCATTAGTAATCTTTTATGTAGAGCACTAGGGGTGAGAAAGATATATTTTCAATCAGTTGGATAATTCTTTTTATAATAAAATAATTAGCCGATAGGATTTTATTGTGGACTTTCCAGTCCACATTTCACAACTATACCTATCTCACATGTCGGTAAACTGCATAGTTGTTCTTGGTTTTCAGTCACCATCTTTTCCAATGAAAGATGCACAGTTGTTTAGTTTTCAGTCATCCATTGAAATCTTCTATCAAATCGTATCAAATCTGCCCATGAGTGTGTCGTAAATGCCTTAGTTGGTGAGCACAGCCAATGAGACATAAGAGTTACACAATGACCATGGTCATTCTATCATTTGTAGAAGCAGCATAAATGCCAGTTAGAAAAATAAAACCAAGTCACGCAGCTCAGCTGCAAAGAGACAATCATGGTGGCCAAAATCATCAGAGTTTAGATCCTGTGGAAGATTGCTCATACTCCTCATTTAATTCCCTCAATTCTTTCCAAGTGTGCCTTTAATTCTCCCCCTCACAATCCTTTAATGTTGCCACCCTTCCACATTGCTTGTTCGACCATGCTACACGGCTCCACCTTTTGTAGAGTTTAGAGAATTTTCTTGTGTCTATGCTGGCATTGAATTCGATTTCAGCATGCAACAATAATAATAATTGTAACTCCTTGTCATCTTAACATGTTGCTACCTATATTTTCGTAGATGGCACAACCGATGTAGGTACGAGGTATAGTGATGGGGATTTGGCCTCCAGAAGAGCTGGGGAAATTGTAAGTAAAATTCGTTTACTGGTTGGCTATTCGATCTTCTGTAAGAGTTCCGTCTAGGTTTTTTTTGTGTTTTCTATTTCTATTTTTAAGTTTGTTTTCTAGTATTAGAGAAGCAATGCCTAGGAAGGAGGACTATCATTTGTTTGTTGGGGGTCATTCATGGGACACCTCCGACAGAGAGCCGGAGAGATCCTTCAGCCACTTTGGCAAAGTTTTGGAAGCCTAGGTGTGTTATAATATTTTACCCAAACCCCAAATCTTACACATCGTGTTGCCATATATTTAGAATTCATATCCTTTTACTTCTATAGTTATTTGGGGTTGAAACCCTTGGTGGAAATGGTGGTAGGGTTTTTACCTTTTTTTTGAATCATAAAACACCTATTTTGGTTTTGTTTTATGACTTAGCAGCTCTCACTACATTGTATCTATAGACCTTTTCAGCTTTCGATGGTCTTGAGGTGAGGCTTTGTTCTCGAACTCAGACTATTTTTCTCTCTGTTCTTAAATTTGATGTTTCCTATGTTGTATCGATGTATTTTCACTTCCTTTTTAGTCTCTATAATTTAATAAATATGATGTATCCAATGGTCCTTAGGTAACAAAGATACCATTCTAAAATGCCAAATTGGGTTTATATTTGCAATGAATGATTATGTTTTCATTCAGTTCATCTGATTTTTTGTTCTTTATGGATCTAAAAGTTATATATTTTTGGCAAATTCTTGTCAATCAAACCAATTTTATTGGGCATCAGTTTAAGTTGATTTTCTTGAAATATGATTAGTGAGGTCATCTCAAGGAGGATATGGATTTGGTTCTTTATACCCTCAACTTTATGAAGAAGAACCTCAGGGTTATGCTGTTAGGATTTACTGTGACTCTAATCTAGAGTTCTTCATGGCTACTTGAGGCCATACTATAGTGCTAGCTCTAGGAATCCCACATGATCCCCATCAGGTATCTTCTATTTGAAGTTTCTAAATTTCTCTTAAGGAATCAACAATCAGTTTACCTAAAGGTGGCTCCTCCTTTACACATTAATATCTCTTCTGGCAGCAATGGATCAAAGTGGATTCATGGGGTCTTAAAGTGAAAGATAAAGCTAGATTCCCAGCCTTTTCCTTGGTGAATAAGGCTACCAAGCAGGCTCTCAAACATGGAGATCAAGAGTAGGACCAGGTAAAACCGTTTATATTCACGCTCATATTGTTTTATGGACTGTCTTAAGAGCTAAGTACCCGACAATATTCTATATTTTGTTATTGATTTTCAAGCTAGTAAGAATAATTTTGGGTTTACAATCTTTATTAGTACACCAGCAAATGGATAGATTGAAATATATGATAGTTTCCATATGGGGAAATTTTGTGGATTGAGTTTTGACCTCTCCTAAATGGTAATTGGGTAGATATACTTGCTAGATTACAACAATAATAAGTTGGATGAATCACTTCTTTGGACTCTAAGTGCAGATGTTAGGAATGGGTATCAATGCCTTAGGCCAGGCAACAACATCCATCTAAAAATGGATGCAAAACAAGCTAATGGTGAAGCTGGTGGAATCCACGATGGAAATGAGCTCATTCTTTCAGCTAGAAAAACCAAAGCAATCAGAAATGGAAGTTGTAGCCTCTTAATTGTAAGTATTGTAACTCAAGTTTATCTTAATATTTTAAAAGAACCATTCTTTTTATCAAAATACAGTTTGGGCATCTGGTTAACAACCCAGTTGATCCATTCAAGAGTAAGGGTTATTGTTTGGGTTTGGTAATTATTATTCTTGTACGTCTAATTTTTTTTATTTGTAAGTTATTGATCATATTGTTGTTTGCTTTTATCTCAAACATAGTTGATTTAATCTATTTTCAATGCCTTTGGTTATGCATACAGAGAGGAAGTATTTTATACCACACAAATGTAAAATCATGCTAATTAAAGGAACAACAACCTGCAACAGCTTACAACTACATCATACATATATATTAAACTTTGTTGGTACATCTTACAGTTTAAAAATTGCACTAACAGATATATATGGTTAGAATCTGGGGCATTTTATAGTATTGAAGAAAGTGTTCTATATATTTTCTTTTTATGAGTACGAATTGTGTGTAACACCCCTCTGTTTTGCTTTATGGACTAGACAGTGTGTCCTTGTTTTGCGTTGATTTATGTTCTAGATATTCAGATACTTTAGCTTGTGTGTGTATTTGATCGCTATTTATAGAGTGATAGTCTATGTGATGTGATTTGAGTTATCTGATGATTTGTTTTACATGCTTTAATTGGTGTAATGATGATGTTAGTTGATATAACATGTTAGTGCATATGATAATATTTGATGTATTGTGGAAGTGTAATTTTTGATGAGTGTATTGGTGAAGGGGATAGGTTCACATCACTTGCTTGTGAGTGCCCTACGATTCTGTGATTTCCTCTTCATGGTGTGTATTTTATGTTGTTATATTATATGATGTTGTATACTATGTTTTTAGGATTGTAGGTACATGACATCAACTCCACCTGGTTTCACATGTTTGAGCGTGTCAATCCAATAGTTAAGTTGAACGGGAGATAGTAGCTACGTAACTTGTGTCAAGTCTACACCCTAGCCATAGTGTGTCGTCAGTCGTTTGTGTCGAGTTGTTGTTTTCCTTACTTTAATGTTATTTAATTCTGAAGGATTCTTGATTTGGAAATAGATGTTTAGAATAATTGCATTAAATCATGTTGATGGTTATTTAATTTAAATTATGCAATGTGGATAGAAGTTTATAATTAAATTTATTTTATTTAATTAATTAAATTTAATCCAAGGGGGTTGAATTTAGTTATTAAATAATTAAATTAATTAATTAAATGTGATGCAAGAAAATTAAAAGAAATAAAAGAATTTAAATTCATTATGGAATTTTATTTCAATTAAGTTGGAATTAAATTAGAATTTGAAAGTGGATTTTAAAAGCGAAGTTAGTTTTCAATTTTTGGAGTTAATTAATATTTAGATATTTTAAATTTGGGATTTGTAGGAAAAATCAGATTTGGTTGTGCAAGATATTTTCAATTAGGCCAGCATGTGTGAGTTGAATTGATTAATTAAGAGTTGGTTGCAAAATTCATTGGGGGGAGATAATTTTGGAGAGGAAAAGCTTCTTCTAGTGTGAGAAGATATTTTGGGAAAAATTATACAGAGAAAAGATTTGGGGAAATTCTTGGCTGTAGATTTATTTGGAGTTATTCTTGAAATCTTTGTTGTGTTTGTGGATTGCTTTCTTGGTTGGAATCATTGGATTGTTGGATAGAACCGGAGAAGCTTTGGAGGAAGCTTTGCATCAAATTTTTATTACCTATAGCTTCTTGAATTAGGTTTTCTTCTGTGATTATTTTATGGATCTTTATTTACATTTAAAAGTGTAGAGATTTAGGAATTGGTTGTTGAATCTGTTTTAAAAAAGGAATTTCTGATTAGAAGAAAGAAAATAAATTTAAAGCTTCTATTGTTTTTGTGGAAATTTCTTCAGGAAATTGTGTAACCTCTGTAGAATTAAATTTATTTGAGGAAATGGATTGTTTTGTTATTCAAATCAAACCTAGAGGGTAAACAAAACATTTAGATTGTTTAAAGAATTTAAATCTATGTAGAAAACAAATTTGTTTCAGAAAAAAAAAATTCAATTTGTTTTGCAATTGAAATTCTGGTTAAATATATATATATATATATATATAATATGTATTCACATATATATATATTTAATTAAGTATATATATATATACATATGAATATACATATGATATATATATATATATATATATATATTTAATATTTCTATTGAAATGTATTTTAATGGTCTGTGTCGCTGTCTGTACGGTGCCCATTATTAAGGGTTTGTAATTTTTGAAAAATCTATTTATTAAAATCGTGGATTTTAAATGTAGTAGGGTTTTGTGAAAGGGTTGGGGAAGGCATGGGAGGCGTTTCCTCCACCGCTGCCCCCATGAGGGGACGACTGTGGAGGAAGGGCCTTCGCAGTCCCCTCCACACCCCCTCTCTTTGCAGGCCATGCCCATGTTTGGGGTTCAGTTGTGCTATGCACAACCACCCCCCAAACATTGGGACTTCTTGTGCATGGATTAAAATGGTGAACTCGCTTAGTTCATCCACCCTAACCTCCCGTCTCTAACAACAAAACATGTATGGAGATCGCTGTGATTCAGATGTTTAATGAAATTTTTAATGTTTTGGTAATTTAATATATATATATATATATATATATATATATATTATAATTAATATATGTTGGTATATATACATATGAATATATATATTCATATGTTTGGAAAATTAATTAATTGCATAATAATATTTTAATAATATAATGTAATATTTTTGTGTTGTATAATTGGATATATTTAATATATATATAAAAGATATATATTTTTATGAGGTTGCATTCTAGGAATGATTATAATTTCATGTTTATTTAAGAAATGCGAATAATGGTGTATAAGAGAATATTGCATGTGTAGATAGCATGTGCAAATATATTCAAATATATAGTTTTATAATTTGTCCTATTTTAGTTAGGTGCATGTAATTATTGTGAATGGGGATTTCAAAAGATAATATTTAAATTGCATGGTAAATTAGATAAGGAAAAATATATTTTATTATACATTGAAGAAATTGCATGTTTTGAAAGGAAAATTGAATGTGGTATGGGTTTTGGTTAAAAAATTGGAAAGGATTTACTTGCATAGATTTATGCTATTTTAAAAGTTAATTAGGGAGTTGTTTATATTGATGAGGCAATAAATTATTTTAATCTATTTATTGTCTATTTGAGAAATTTAATTATTGAGAATGAAATATGAAAGAGTTATGGATTTAGAATATCCGAAAATAGTAATATCTTCATGATTGCCTTAAATGATTTATTTTTCTCGTAGTCCACAAAGAGATGTGAGTTTAACTGTTCAAGATTCCCAATAATGAAACAGGAAATATGGTTTATGATTATTTTAGATGATCTATTTTTCGTGCCGTTGATTTTGTCAACGTGACCTATTGAATGAGTATGGATTTAAGAAATCCAAACGTTAGATTTGATTAATGACTTATTTGCTTTTGTAGCTATGTCGTCATGTTGTATTTTGGGATATGGGATTAAGTGTTAGTCCAAATTTGCAAGTCTTCCAGAGAATCTTAGAGGACCTAAGAGGGTCGTTGTTTTCCTTATGTCAACCAGTTGTATTTCCCTTGGGTAGTGCATGGTGAATTTTCAGTATTTTACTCAGGTTCCATGAACGGAGATGTTTTGTACCTCCTGTGGAAGGAGTGGACTATGTGTGTGTTACCTCCAAGATGTTTGGAGTGAGTTTTATTATTTGTTTCCTCCTTGAGATGGAGTGGTTTTGATGCTTAGGTTATATGCACTTGTGAATCCCTTGGTGGTTAGTTTGTTTGTGTGTTGTCAAATAGAAGAGTGGCTTTTAGTAGGGGCCAGAGCCCGAAAGAGGTAGGATTTGGGTAACCTATGGAAGTGGTTTAATCAAGTGATAACTAAAATTATAAATTTGGGGAGTACTACACACTAAAAAGATAAGTTCTAACCTCACTCATAGTCAAGTGCTAGTTAAGGCTTGGAATGATTGGAAAGGCCTGAGATGGCATAGTCATCTATCTTGTCAGTAAGAGAGGTATTTGATTCCGCACTAGTAAGTATGAGGGCTGAGGGTCGGTAAAGGTCACCAGGATTAGCAGAGCCTATGAAGATCCGCAGAGGGTAACTTATTATGAACTATGCGATGACACTCTGTCTAGGACAACTGTTTGGTATTTTATGTTATGTGTATGGTTCTCTAAACATACTTGATCTATTTTATGTCTAGAAGCAATGTGACCTATTTCAGTGATGTGAGAGTTGTACTTGTATTGTACTTATGTTGTACTTTTGTTTGGTTGAGTTAGTATGAGTCTGCCTATGGTTAGAAGGTGTAGATCTTTGTCCATGTTACTTTGTTACTATCTCCTAGCATGGGGGCTAGGCCTTCAGGTACCACTTGGTTGGGTGGAACATGCACCATACACCGTTGGGTCCCCATCTATCTTTAGTACTTGGTGGCAAGACATCCAGTTGGACAGCTCGTGATTCTTGTGTTATTTATGCATTGTTATATTTCAGATTGTATAAGTTATTTTATCCCTCTTATGTTTTTGAGGTGGAATTTTGTAAATGTAACACTTATGTACTATTGCGTCATTCTAGGAATGAGTGATGTAACTATTGGATTAAGTAAATGATTATGAGATTGTATCTTGGATATTTATCTTATTATGTTATGTGGTATCCTTATGTTGTATGATGCTTATTTCATAAAGTATATAATATGCTATGGTTAAATGAAGATGTCTATGTGGGTTTTAGTAATCCCAACCTTGTAGCCGGGTATGTGCAGGATCATGATGGGCCAAAAAGTGGCAATATGTAAGCCATATGATGGCCCATGTGGCTGATGACTTTTTTTTTACCCAAAATTAATGAAATGAAAAGGGTTTTTAGAGGAGATTCTCATCTTTCCACCAATATAAATTATGCTTTACTTTGAATTTAATAAATAATTATTATTCATTTTCTATTAGAATTATGAATAAAGTCCTAATTGATAGGCTGATTGAAAAACATCTATAACTTTCAAACGGTATCATATTTTTTGAATCTGAAACATGCATCACATTCTATGCTTTGCATACTATAGGATTAAAAGAAATAAAATTGAATTTCATAAATTTTTTACCAAGTTAAGGTGGTTAGACAGACGAGCTTTTATATTTTTTAAAAGTTGTAATAAAATATTCATAATTAATTATTTACTTGGAAACAAATTATAAAAAATATGCATCACATCGGGACATGAGTCCTCTACTTATATCTAAAATATTATAAAAAAATACTATCATTTTATTATGGTTAGGGTGGTCAAACAGACACCTACTTCTTATTTTTACCCTGAAATTTAAATACTACTACATTGAAATTTCAAATTTTCACCAAATAGATTTAAAAATAAAAAATAAAGGTCTAGTAGTTTAAAAACTACATTCAATTTTCTACAGATTCTATTTTTTCATTTTTTTGAAATAATATAGATAACTTATTCAAATTTTTACGTCAAGTTGTCTGACTCTGATTTTGTCTTTTTATTGCCACTTAAGGGCCTATTTTTTCCATGATGATCCTGCACATACCCAGCCTTAGAGGTTGTTGTTAATTAGTAAGTGATTGTGTGAGTTAATTACACTTAAAAAAAAAAATGGTTCATTTATGTCGCTAATTACAACTTCCTTTAGGGTTACCTGGCGAGGCATTACATTGTGAATGTAACTGATATTTGAAGATTGATATGTTAGCAGTTCATGCATATTTAAAGAAAATCCTCTTCTATAGTGAAGTGTGATATTGCGAGGCACAACCTTTTATTTAAATCATTTTGCTACATGAGAAATTGAACTAGAATAGAGTGGCAAGCCATTAATTTTTTAAACTTTTTATATTTATTTCAATCTTTTGAATTTCATTATTTTGATGTTTTTGTTTGTAGATTTTGATTAATATTTAATTCTTCTTGTTGATGCAGGTCATAATTACAATTACGATTTATTATTTTTTGAGATTTGATTTCATAATATAAATAAATAATGAAATTTTAATTATTTGTTTGACTATATACATATGTACGTAATAAGGTTTAACATGCAAATCAATTATCTAGGTCCATATAAGATACTAATACAAAAAAAAAGAGCCAACTGTGAGAACCTATAATCATACCACCTCACATGATGAAATAACAACATTATACATACATAAATCATTATTATAAGAGAAGAGAAAGTGCAATATCTGATGTATCATTCATAAAATGTTGAACTATTTCCAAGGTTTGAGTACATGATGTGAAGCAATACAACAATTTATAAAGTCATAAATTGTTGAACCCGAGGTTTCCACAGCTCATGAGATTGAGTAAAAATCTTTTGGAAATAATATTGTACATTTAACTTTATTTTATGCTTGATTAAAAATAAATATACACAAATTTATCTAGGAGTTTTTGACTCAAGTCATATGTTCTTAGAATTGAACCATTTCTTGTTTCTCCGTAACTACAAACCCGTTGGAAGGAAAACTGTGTGATTGCACTAAGCTAAATTTGAGTAATCTCATGTGCCATTAGATATTAGTTAGGAAATTTAGTTTAGTTTATAGTTGGCTATGGGAGTAGCTCCTCACAAGTTTTATTGTTTCTGACAATACACAATGAAAATAATGTGCTATTTTTGAACTCTTATGCCTTTAGATGTGAACCATTTCTAGTGTTTCAGTAAATAATGAGAAGCAATGAGTCTTATTATGCCTTTAGAATTGAACTATATCTAGGATTTTATGACTTACAAGCCCAATGTAACATAAAATTAACCACGAAAGCTTAAGCCTGAGCTACTATGATTATGTGCATTTACCTTAGTTAATTCATTAAATTCATGCCAAATTAAGTAGTATTCAGGAAATCTAGCATGGAATCTAGTCCTTACTTTTTTCTGTGTAATGGCTAGTTTACAATGTGAAGGAATAGTGTTATTTTTGAAATTGAATTATTTCTAGGGATAATTTAATCCAATTTGATCTCAGATTCTAACAAAGTAAACTAAGACCGGAGCTACCTTGATCAATTCTTTTGATTGAACACTTGGTAAGCTCATCACAAGGTTGTGTGATTTGTCTCCACTTGCTCTTAGTGTCAATGTGCACAAGGTGAAAAGGTGTGATTTCTGAAGTTATGCCTATAGAATCAAACTATATCCATGGTTTTAATCAATTAAAGCCACTGTTTTAATAAATTAAAGCCAAAAAAAATATAATCCAACCAAGAAATTCAAAGCACGAGCTTCCTTCATAATATTATTCATTTGAACACACTTTGATAGCTTGGGTACATTATCAATTCAAAGCTTGGAGATTAGAATGATTTCATAAATTTGTACACCATTAATTTTAAAATTAGGTATTGAGTTCATTTTGAATTCATCTGGTCTTTAAGTTTGTAAGTGCATAAAATATTGTAAGATGATAATGTTTGTGTCAATGTCCATTAACTTATTTATAACATAAGTCATTCATTTTTTATGATTATAGAAAAATTAAGTGTATTTTCCTTTACATGGACACAAATATTTTGGTTTCTTTCTGATGTAGTTGGGTTAGAGTTTTCACAAAACTCTGCATTTATGGTGTTGTAAATTGCATTTAATAGCAAACATGGAGTAACAGTAAGCATGGTGCG
The DNA here is from genome assembly GCA_007115665.2 of Sequoiadendron giganteum. Classification (NCBI taxonomy): domain Eukaryota; kingdom Viridiplantae; phylum Streptophyta; class Pinopsida; order Cupressales; family Cupressaceae; genus Sequoiadendron; species Sequoiadendron giganteum. The sequence continues at coordinate 74,953,998 of CM021104.1, read as the reverse complement.
TCAATATGTCTTAGTAGTATGATATCATTTAAATCAAAATGACTATGTTTGACCTGTCAATGCCACTAATAAATATGGAGTTTTATGAGTACCTCTCAATTCCACTAATAAACATGGAATGGCACCCTATTTTGAGTTTACCCCATTTTTTTTCCCCATAAAACTATGAGGAGATTGATTCTTCATTGTCCATTATAATTTTTAGGATGTCAAATCAATCATTTTGAAGCTTTATTTTCAACATCATTAGGTGTAAAAAGAAATAGAGGCACAAGTAGTGAATTTGAACCAAAGATGTTAAGGAAGGAGACTACTCATTTAATGTAAAATTAAAATACATTTAAATTTTATCTTTAATTTCCTATCGGCGTATCTCTTGAACCTCTTATAGGTGCAAGTGCTAGTGATATTTATTTTTTAAATTATAAGGGATATTATGATTGAACAGTTTTGTTTGAACCTTTTAAAAGTTAGTTTTTTGACCTTCTCATTAGATGTGTTGATGTTGCAAGTTGTATGAAGAGTCACACTTCCAAACTTTAATTGTAGATAGATAAGACGCCAATTCACATTTCTAAAAAAAGAGTGGCTATGATATTCCATACAATCACTACATGCTTGCAAACTTAGCTCACATGACTACTAGCCCCTATTCCTTACTCGTACTACAGATCTTTCCTTTTTCACTGTTAAAAATATTTTTTATGTTTATGTTAATGTCCACATATATATAGGACATTGGCTGTCCTTTTCCATTTCCAGTCATACCCTCTCATACAATCATTGCCCTCAACTATTGCCACCATCTTGTATTTTTCTTTATAAATCTTTCTAAATTCATTAACAATTTAGGAACCCTTCTTATTATTATTTTAAACTTTTATAATTACATTGTTTCTTTCCAATTAATTTGATTTCATTATTACCAAGTTTTTCCTATTCCAAACATATATAGAAAAAAAAATAGAGCTCAAAGCAAAGGAATGTTTTTAAACTTTGAAAATAGAATAATTTTATTTTTTTTAATCTAAGGTAAGCAAGATTTGACCAAGCTAAAAAAAGGTTCAAGTGATCTTTTAATTTTTGCATCATAACTAATTTTAAAGATTTTTAAAGATTTAATTTTTATTAAATATAAAGTTTTAAATTTTTCTAAAAATTTGAGAGAAAGATTTTTAAGAATAGTAGTGAACATTTTTATCTTATAGGTTGAATAAGTTTTTAAATATAAAAAAGTAAATATGTGTAAAAATTTAATTTAGTTAGATCATTGGATTTGCAAGTTAAATTTTAAGAGATATTTTGGTTTTGATAGTTAAGACTTCACATAGTTTTGACATTTAAATCCATTCTTACTAGGAATTTTAAACCACTCTTTGTTATTTAGACATCTCCTTCTCCCCTTTTCTTACCACATTTTTCCTTGGCTATACCCCATACATGAATCACATTCTTGAAAATCTCATCCATATATTTTTTCCTCATTTACTCACTAAAAAAAGTGTCCACAAGAGGATTAAATTTTGGGCTTGTAGCCTAACCATTCAATGTAGCAATTATATTTTTCATGATACAAGTAAAAGGAAAAGTAAAAAGAGACCCTTGTACTCTTAGAACTTCACATCAATACTACCAACATTCTACAACTATGAGACATTGAAGAGAACCAAATCCACAAGATGTGATTATATTATTTCCCATGTATGTTTATCCATCTCTCAAAATTCATATTAAATATCTATAGACTTAAGACTCTAATCTCACAACTCTCCATTGATCTCTCTCCTCCAAGATATCTACAATTTTGATTTTCTACAACTTGTACTTAGATTCATTTAACTTATAGATATTTGATCATGATGTGTAATCCCCACTCAAAATTTTCTACAAGGAAAGAACTAGCCAACGAGCATAGTTTGAAGGAAAAATGTTACCAAAGACAAAGTAGCCAAACCAAGCACCACCAAATGCTAAGGATACACAAGAATTTGATAAGGGGAAAAATAAGAAAAAAACCCAATATTATTAATGGAGGCAAAATGCCTAAAAATGATACAAAGTACAATGTGTTAAGAACCTCTTAAGGAGGTCGCTACAAATATTCCTTAATGAAGGAATTAAAAAATAAATAATTACAATTAAAGAATAACCTTTACCAAATAAAGATTACTCTTCTAACAGTTTCCCTCTTAATATAAGTAAATTGTTCAAGTCCACCTATGGCACATCTCGTTATTCAAACCAATTCAAGTGGTTCAACCCACTCTTCAATAACATGTAATATTCCCTGATGATAATCACTATCTAGTCTCCACTTACGACACCCATGCACATGTAGAACTGGATGAAGGGACAAGGTAGTAGCAATTATTAGGTGGCTATATTGATATACCTTGTTCTCAAGTTGATAATCAATTAAATGAATCCCATTTTGAACAATTTTAATTTGCTTGAGATATGCCCCTTGAACTACAACTGAACCTGAAGGAACCAACATTCCAAGGTAAGACATAACATTTACAAGGTCAATAGAAGTAACAAAATATTTAAAATATACATTCAATAGATACATCATTTAAGCACATCAATTTATGTAGTTAGACCTATGGGGAATGACATTCCATCACTTATCTTTGATTCTGCTAGCTTCCTCCTCTCTCTTGTGCAATGCAATAGATAATAACTAACACCTTCTATGTTTCTAGGCTCTGCTATGACTGCAAAAACATATCCTACACCAAAATTACATGGAAATTTGAAAAAAAAAATAGATTTCCACTATCATTTTATTTTATGTAAATTTACTTTAAAAACTAGCCAAATAAAATTTAATAAATGATTAAGCTAGAAATTTACACAAGCTCATACATGAAAAATATAAATATATATACATGTACATACCTTTTTTAGTCAATCCTGAAATATGATCATAATCAATTGAAATCAAAGCAATGTCTTCAAAGCCTTCATCTTCATTTTCATTGTATGTGTCACTAACATGTAGTGGCACCAAATTCCATGCACTGACATATCCTTGTTGTTGGTTGTTGCATTCATCATAGTTTTCTAAAATGCAGCCATAAAAAAAAAGAGTAATCCCTAGTGTGCAATGTCCATGGGAAACTACCTGTACTCATGACAGAATGCAATGATCTTGTTTTCTCTACCCTCTTGCATCCATGCATTGATCTTCTATCCACACCTACAAAACATAATTTTTCATTAAAAAGTAGTAATCAATATAAATATATTGAAACTAAAATAAAAAAACTTGAATGTACACATATATGTATATTTAAAGATTTAAATTCAAACAAAAACATACCTGATATCTCCCAAAACACTCTATGTGGAATGTATCGGTTGGTTGTTCGAGATGTGCCAACCTCATTTGATGCAAAGTGATTCTGACACCATTCAACAACATCATGAGCATCTTTTACGTGATCTCCCTCATAATTCATTTTATGCATTCTTAGAGCACGTTTGATGCAAGCTCCTACACCATCATGTTCACCCTTTCCGTGTCCACTCTCAAAAAGCTCCAAACATGTGGTATGCTGTCATTTCGATGATATCTACATAGTGCATAAAATGGCCTTGATGATTTGAATTGTGAAGCACATCCATCTAACCATACAAAATGCTTTTCAATTTTGACACCCCTGATTGCCAAATATTCAAAAAACTTCTTGAAGCAATGTTGTACAAATAGTTTGTCATGCTCTTTGTCATCACTAATATAGTAGTGATATTATTTCTTAATAACTCGTGCCTCATATGAACTGTCAACACCATCCAAATCCACTTGTGCATGTCGATAACACACTTGCACCATAATAGTGATCTGATCTGAAAAATAGTATTGTGATTGAATCTCTTTTTGATGTACAAAAGAGTAATTCTCTGCAAAGTCTACTACTAATAACACTATTCCAAGTGGAAAAGTATCTCTTAATGTCTGAAATTGTTGTGCTTTCCACTTAGAAAAGAAAGACTGTTGTATGTATGGTTGTATCAATTTGTGAAACTTTTCCATAAATGTTCCCATTGGTATCTCCTCTTCTACATAATCTAACCTTGTTGATTCTTTTCCACTTTTGGTATGAAACTTGATGTACTTGTAACACTTGCAAGATACTAACTTTGTTAGGTCGGTATCTTCATCTCTCAAAGGAATTTTAGCCAAATTTCCACATGTTTCACATACTCCTTTTATGCAACTAATTTGACTAGATGCATTATCATATGATTGATCACATAGAATGGATGCTATGAATTGACTTGCCCGTCTAGGAGGTGCATTTTGAAAACCATCACTTTTTTCTCTAATCTTTTGAAACACCTGATAGTAGAGATCAAATTCAATATGATGATGACAACAACAAGTTTCAAAAACCTTGTTTTTCTTCACATAATATGGCCTTAAAGTTTCAAACATTGTTTGCTTAATTTTTATATGTGGATTTGAATTACAAAACAACACATACATATCATGTTTTGTTATGTCTAGCCATTTCTTTGTATGTAATTCATTATTATTGGGCCCAATCTTGTGTTTGATAACATCTCTTCTATTTGATGAAGGACGAGTATGATCGTTCCAAAAGCTTGAGATGAAGTTTCTAAAAACATCTTGAATCCTGTTAGATCGAGGATCTCTACACATAATTTCCCAATTTCCTTCTAAGGTACTATCATCGAGAACCTTTCTCCTTTTGGCTATGTATTGTGTCAATGTCTTTCTACTGATATTAATCTCGATTGAAAGTGAAGAGATTTGTCTTTTTTTGGCCATTTTTTCACTTAAAATCGATGTCAACATGACTCTTCTTGAAATTGCCTTATTTGTAGATCGAGATTGTTTCCCAATAGAACCCAAACCTTTATTTAGATTATCAACAATGTCTTTTTGTAGCTATGAACCTTTCCTCTTTTTTGTACTCGTATCTACACCCAACAATTGTAATGACTCTTGTAGCTTATTATTAAAGAGTACAATTGACAATAGTTGGGCTTGATTAGTTGGGCTTGATTGAGTGTATCAAGTTTACTGAAATGAGAAATTATTTTCTTTGCAATTTTGTTCATTGACCTCTTAGTAGTATGTTGAGGTTGTTCAGCATAAAACTTAAATTTTTCCTATCCATTTGAAATAAATGATCTAATTTTCTAGAAGAAATTTTTCTCCTAACCTCTTTGGCTAGATTCATATGCTATTCCATGATGGTATTCAGAACTGATCCTAACCCCTCTCCAACATCCATTCCTTTCACTAGGGCCTCCCCCCTAACCTCAACTATGTGTTCTTCAACTTCATTTGCTCTAGGATCTAGATTTGGCTCAACTACTACCTTCAGTTTTTGTATGTTGATTCCCTACACAAAAACATGTCAAATAACTTAGGATTCACTAAATACACTAAATATTCTTCTAATTTAAAAAATTAAATCTAACTAAATTAGAAGAATCTAGCTCTAAATTCTAAATTGTAAAATATCTAAAATCTAAATTTTATCTAGAGTAAAACATGATTAAGAAACTTAAATTAAAACTAAATTAATAAATTTTAAATCAAAATTAATTTTAAAAACTCAAATCTACACTAAATTAGAAATTTAAAAATCTAAACTAAATTTAAAATTAGAATCTAAACTAAATTAGAAATCTAAAAATCTAAAGTAAATTAGAAATTTAAAAGCTAACTAAATTTTAAAGTTTAAAAACTAAACTAATTAGAAATTTAAAATTCTAAACTAAATTAGAAATCTAAAAATCTAAAGTAAATTAGAAATTTAAAAGCTAACTAAAGTTTAAAGTTTAAAAACTAAACTAATTAGAAATTTAAAAATCTAAACTAAAGTAGGAATTTAAAAGCTAACTAAATTAAAAAGTTTAAAAACAAAACTAATTAAAATTTTAAAATTCTAAACTAAACTAGCAATTGCATCTTGGTGTGCAATGGGTACACCGAGGGTGTGTGAAAGGTAATTTCAAGATAATTTTGGTCTATTTTTGACAATAATTTGTGTAGTACATGAGGTCAATTGGTAGGTCATTTAGAAAATAATGTGTATAAATTTCAGTTGAAAAAATATAGCCGACTAACTTCAAATAAGTAATGCCTTCGGTGTAAATCTAAACTAGATTAAAACTCTAAAGGGAAACGAAATGAATAATATTAAGAGAGGCTCAAGTTTGACATACCTTGTTTACATCTATAATAACTTTGGAAAAAAAAATCATGTATTCTCTGTTCCTGTTCTGTTGAATACTTTCACGCAGTCTTACTTTTTCTTGTCCTTTTGTTTCTCATCTCCTTTGTAAAATACCACTTAACAATTTGTCTGAATATTCTCCTCCAAAACTTGCTTTCTAGAAGAAAAATATCGTTTACAATTTTTTTATTTCTCTTCTCCAAAACTTGTCTTTTAAAACCTAAATATCCTTCACAATTCCATTGACTTTCTCTTACTTATATAGTGATTTACAAAAAAAAAAAACCCTATAATTTCAATCCTAAAATTAAAAACTAATTTACATGCATTTTAAGATAAAACTAAACTTAACTGCTAATTTAAAAAAAAAATATGAGAAGTGATTAACATGCATTAGATAAATTTAGAAAAGAAAAATCTAAAACTAAACTTAACTGCTAATATTAGAAAATAAAATAAAATTGATTAACATGTATTACATGCATTCTGAAAAACTTAGAACAAAATAAGTTAAAACTACACTTAACTATTAATATTAATATTAAAATCATTACATACATTAATAACTTAGAAAAAAACCTGTTAAAACTACACTTCATGTTAATATTAAAATATGAAAAAAATAGAAAAAAGAAGAAGTTAAAACTATACTTAACTATTAATATTAATATTAAAATCATTACATGCATTCTAAAACTTAGAAAAAATAAATTAAAATTACACTACACTTAACTTATTAATAATAAAACTTAAAAAAAATATTAATATTAAAATTCAAAAAAAAAGGAGGAAAAGCTAAAAAGTTGTTGATAAAACGCGTTGCATGAAAAAAACCAAAAAATTGCTAATTTGGGGAAACTTTTAGTGGCTTTTTAGGGCTTCTAATGAACCCCCCTTTTTTTTACTTTACATTTTTTTATTACGAAATTAATGAATTTTTGACTTTCAAAGCTCGATTTGGAGGTGCAAATAGAGTCAAATAGATGAGTCAAGTTGGAGAACCGTAGTCCTTGAAACAAGCTTCCTAACAACTATAAATTTGATATTTTTTTCTTTTAATTTGTATTATTTTTTTTAGTTTTACTAGACATAGGTTTTTCACCGAACATTAATTTCAGTGAAAAACTATTGTGGAAAAATAGTAAATTAGTGAACTTTTTTTTTGAAAAAATATGTACCCACCAATATTTATGTCGTTAAAAAAAAAAAAGAATTTCAATAAATACAAAAAACTTATGGGATTGAAAGTGCACCTATGTCTAAATTGAAATTAGTTTGACTTTAAAACTTAATTAAAAGAAAAATATTCAAAAAAATGTTATGAAACAAAATGGATGCCCTAAATATCAGTGTTACCAACCTAAATTCAAAAGAATCATAATTCAATCATTTGTAGAAAAAAAGTTATGCAATTGAAAGTACACAACACTTTTTAAAAATATCGTTTACTATTAAAAACTAGTTATTAAAGAGATGCAAAAAAATATATATATATATATATATATATATATATATATATATATATATTTACAATCTACAAAGAAAATCTCACAAATCACTAGTTTGGATCATCTTCAAATTCCTAATAATTTACCTACTATAAGTGTCAGAAAGTGAAGATTTTACTCAAAATGTTGCTTTCAATGTCAAGTTTAGCCAAAAAGTGTAACCCACTATTGTGGGATCACCCTGCTTGATATTGTGTTTGTACCATGTTCCACCCTAGTACTACTTGGCATATTCCTAAGGTCAATTTTTCTTGCTTATATCAGAGTAGTCTATCGCACCACACTGGGGGCATGTTCTCGTACCTACATCAGATCAGATTCATGTATATCCTTGAAGTCTTCCTTAAAATCCTTCGAAAATCCAAACCATTCATAAAATCTTCTAAAAAATCAAAAAAATGAAAATCATATCAAAATCCAAAAATAGGTCAAAATCAAAAAAATCAAAAGTGGAGTGATCTTGTTGAACTACATAATCTCTGAGCTTGAACATAGGAAAGTTTTATCTTTGATCATCCCCCGAGACACCCTAGGTCAATCCTTTAAGAGTCTATCACAATAAACTGGCAATCCATTTGTCCATCTATATCATCATTAAATCAAGTATGTGTCAGTCGAACTACATGGTCTCCACGTGTATAACGCAGGAAATGCTAATCTTTTGATCAGATCTTGAGACCCCTAGGATAGGTTTCTAGGTTAGGTTCTTGGTCAAAATCTCAGAAAATCCAAAAACATTGGAAAATTTGAAAATCAAAACATTCGTAAAAAAGCTCAAAATCCCCAAAACAACCTCAAAACATTTCAAAACACCAAAAACATCCAAATATTTGAAAAAAATGAAAATAGTGTATCCATATCATCTCTCTTTCACTCGAAATAATCTCATTCATAATAAATCAATCATTTTCATCCTTTGGTAAGTCAGTAGGAAGCAAGTGTAGCAGGTTTAAAAGTAAAAGCTAAATCGTCAAAGTCTCGAGTCTAGGTCAGTAAGTCAACAAGTTAATCAACTCAGAGTATCAATAGCTTATCATCCAGTCAATCCCATATCACTTGATCACAATATTTCCTAGGATGCATCCTTCCTACAATGGACATCAACATCAGGCATCACCATAGTTTAGTCTTGGCTAGCAGTATGAATAACATTAGCTTGTTTGTTTACTTTATCTTGTATTTTTGACTTATCTTATTTTTGTGCTCATTACAATGACCTCTTGATGATGTCTAAACAAAAAGATTTAGAGAGAAAGGAATGTGGAAATGATCATTATATTTTTATCAGTTGTGCTTGTCGGATATTCTTGTAAAATAAATTTGTCATGCGTGCTTTGTTTGGTCTGTAGGAAGGGTGTTTTAAATGTCTTGTTAACCACATAGGAAGGCTTTCTTTTTTATGTTTTGGTCCGAGATGTTTAGAATATCTAAACTACATCCGAAATAAGGTTGTGTAGGTCAAGTGTGAGTATTAGTCCTCCTATCTAATCATTGAGTCAAAGTCAATCATACTAGGTACAATTTTATCTTGGCTATTTATACCTTGATACATCGTACCTATGTGTATTATCAAACATAAGGTAAATGGCCCTTTTAAAATCCCAATTCTTTATATCATTATTATCGTCATCATCATTAATAAAGTAGGCTTGTTGAATTTTCTTTCCTCTATCTTCTTTTCATACTAACATGGTACCATGATAGTTACTTAAAAACATTGCAAAGATGCATCCACCAATCATCAGCATAATGCATATCATATCATATAGGGAACATAGATGCATTGCATTTCATTTTTAATATAGATTCATTACTACTATTTTCATTTCATCATAGATATTATCAGATAGGCATTATTAACCCATTCATTACATAATCACATATCATATCCCATCATAAATCGATGCATACCCGTATTCTTATCACATCATTTTTATCATTGCATATATCATAAATACCATGCGTCATCTCACATCATTACATTCATACTCCATTACATAAAAACATCACATGAGCATCATCATAACATGTTACATCCATATATCATCCATCATAAATACATAAGGAAAAGAAACAAAAACATTACATATCATTGCATACATTTCATAAATAAGTGCATCGCGTAAACATCTCACATCATCATCATCTCATAATCATGTGCATCACATATTACATCATCTTAAATGATTACATTTGTACCATCCCATTCATATTATTGCATTACGTTTATAAATCACAAAGCATATTAACATTTGCATATCATAGGTCATCTCGTATCATACATTATTATTATCATTTGATATTAACACATTGCATTTACACATCACATAGGGTCATTAAGCATCTCGTAAACATACATTTGCATCCATACATCATCATCATCATAAAGTGCATAGAAAATATACAAAAATAAATGGATTCGTAACCATGTGCATCCATGAAATATCTGCATAATCACTGCATCACATCATTACATCACATAAGAAAACATTACATATGCATAGCATGAATCATAACACATAGGAAATAAAATACATCCATTTGTCATGCATAAGTAAAGTAGGACATCTCATGAACAAATTGGACTATCTCATATATATCATCAAAAATACATCATGGTACAAGATCGGATCAAATGTGTATGAATCAGGTATATAATACAATTGGGGCTATCAAAAAAGAGAGAGGAGCCCATGGATCTCAAAAAATGTTGTCACTAATCAACATATATGACTAGCCTTGCTGGTTGAACCCCTCACCCTCTTGTCTCTTGAGAGGATCCTCAAGTTGTCTTATTCTCGTCTATTGGGAAAACTCTAGCACTCTGGCTCTTGCTAGTACTGCCTACCTATAATGTAGCCTATAATACTCTATCTCTCTCACTACCTCACGATAAACCCGTGTAGACACTTTCTTGCCCTAGGATGAAAAGGCCATACTCTCGAGTTGTTGTCTTCGTCCTATCTCATGGTCCCTCTATGATCGAGCCTGATCCTTTTCTATAGTAAGGGTTTGGACCTAATGTCTAGGATGGTCCCTCTCTGCCATGAGAACCTACACATGTTCCTATAGCTGTTGTATAAGTGCATCCTTATGATCTAGTTGTGGTGGTGTTGGTGGTGAAGGTTGTTGTTGATAGTCCCTTGGGACCTCTCTCTCTCCATCTCCTGGCACCTATGCCTCCTACTGAACCTGTCTCTCCCCATCTCTCTGCTGGTCTTTGGGGCGAGTCTATCAAACTCTCCACTCTGGCTGATGTCCATTCCCATATCCATTCCCTCTACCTCCCTACCCTTGCCCTCAGCATGTTGACTTGCCTTTGGGCCTCTATCTTGGGAGTGTTGCACCTGGATCTGTCAATCAAAGGGGTTCTCTGAACCATGTTGTATAGGCTTGTGTTACCCCTACATCCCCCTATCCCTGATCATATGGCCATGGTATGGCCACTAGTTGTGTGAAAGAAGTCACGGCCTCATCGATTGGGATGGGTTTGCCCCATGCTATCTCCCTCGTGGTACGGGAAAATATGGCCACATACTGGTCATCAAAACAGTCTTGTATGTTCCCAAACTATCAAGCCACTCTATTAGGAAGGTATCTCTCAATCATCGTGTGCTCTCGGCCCTACATCAGTCTGTCCTGTTGAGAAAAAAAGAACTATTGTACATCATCAAACCATGGACCCACACCAAGCCAGGGCCTCCATGTGAATACAATCATCTCATCTATGACCCTTCTCAAGTGAGAAATACCACCTACCCTTGTATGTGTAAATGTAATTTGGACCCCTTTGTACCTCCAAACAATGGGATCATCCATTTATAGAGAAATCAGTGTCACCTGTGGGCATAGCACTACATTGTGCTCCCAGGCCCAGACATGCAGAAGTGTGACTCTGGCCCCGATGGCCCTACTATCTAAATATGCAAACTCGTGCAGGTCTTGATAGAGTGAGGCCAACATCATTGGTCCGCATGCAAAGCACTTCCTCTAATGGAGCATCCACTCCCATGCTAGACCTCATCCTTGGCTGAAGTATTAGCCCCACCAATCTTGTGCCACAAGTCCATAAATGATGGCAACAAGAATTAATTTGAAGGTGGGCACTATGCCTCTATATTGCTAAAGATCAATTTTCTCCTCAGAAAAGATGACTGCCTCAAGCTCCATCACATCATAACGTGCATCTCTCCCAGCATCCACATCATAAATAACTCTCACCCTTGGATGGGTAGTTAGAGGATGTGCCAGACATCTTCTAATGTGATAGTAGTCTCTCCTGTGGGCAAGTGAAATGAGGATATCTCACTATGCCATCTCTCTACTAAGGTTGTCATCATCCCTATGTGTGTCTGAACAGGATGGGAATAGGCGGTATACCATAGACCAATCACCCCAAGGTGCTCATGGAGGAGCTCATGTAACCCAAATAATCTTCTAAGAACTGGGGACCTGTGCTCTCGCGAATGCAGTATCCCGAGGTCCTCCTACGCAGGAAAAGTCATAATGTCAAGTTTCATTAAAAAATAGGATCCTTCCATGAGTTATCGCAATTGAAACAACATATGCAACATTGTTTGCAATTGAGATGGAGTTTGCAAATTCCAAACTATGTCGCTGTGACACAATTTGATTGCACCCCTAAACCCTAAATCTCAAATTGGCCCACTTCGGCACACTTCTCATATGCGACAGACTTTACCCTAAACCTTAATTTTCTAAACTGGGTCATGGTGGTGCCCATTGCATATGTGATGCACTTTGAGGCTGCGTGGTGCCAATTTTGCACCCTCATCAACACTATATAGCTTTGCTTGACCTTGTTTGACCTTATTAATTGCATGTAAAAATTGAAATCAAAAGTTGGGTAAGGGTCACATACCACTAGTCCTGTGTCGACTGACCACTGGTGCACTTGTAATTGATCCAAAACATGTCGTGGAAGCAATCTTTGCACCATCTCGATCAGTACTCAGAGCTCAAAGTGCAAAAATTTCTAAAGGCTAAGTGTGAAAATGAATTGAAAATCACCCCTTGGGGCCTATTTAAGCTTGGAAATTAGGGTTTTTTGACCCTATTTAGCCACCTAGCTAGGGTTTTGGACTGTTGATCCCGTTTTTGCCCGATCGAGGGCCATTATGCATAATTTTTCCGTATTTTGGCACGTTTTTGGCATCTTGGACCCTTTCTGGACCTGTCAGGTAGCTTGTCCTCTTTTTTTTCACAAGTTCACACAAAAATCCAATTTTTTGTCCGATCTCTCGAGGGGGAAGTATACCAGCATAATCCTCTCACTAGGGCACCAGTGGGGCATCCAAAAAATTGATTTTTTTTTAAATTTTGATCATGGAAGTTAATTCTTTGAACCAACACAACAAGTGAATTGCTTCAAAGAGGGGCAAAATGTAGACACGAAAAATATACAAATTGATCCTACACATCTGATCATGATATTACTAACACCATTTCTTCCTAAATCATCTCTTTCTAATCATCACATTTCATCTCTTAATTAAATAAGTCAAATTTATCTAATTAAGTCACCCGCTCCTATTAATTAAATAAATCATTTTGTTTAATTAATCCTATAGTCTCTCTTTTTTAAATAATTCACTTTATTTAATTAAATTTCTAAAGTCATCTCTCTAAATTAAATAAATTAATGTTTATTTGATTTGATCTAACACTACATCTTTTGATTAAATAAATCAATCTTTGTTTAATTAAATCTAAAATCATTATTCATCAACTTTGATTTATTTAAATCCTAAAATCTAAGTCAAAATTGTCAAATCATTTAATTTCTACTTAAATTGATCAAATCATTATTAATCCTAATCTTAATCAATCCAATCCTCTAGATTTCACAACTTGCACAACAAATCAATTTAATTGATTTATAAATTCATCTATTTTCCCTCAACTTGTCATCAAAATCATTCTTCAAATTTGAAAATCCCTCCAAAAAGGATGAGTACATCCAACAAGGCATTAAAGGCCTCTTGCATGTCCTTTTCCTTGGTCCAAGTGGCATTAACTCCATTTCTTCTTCCCTCTAAACTTGTCATCTCAACATTTTCAAATTCCACTTAACCATATTTATGTGCACATTCATCCAAATGTGCTCACTTCCCCTTGAATCACATGTGGACAAGTGGCCTTCTCTCATTGGTTGGTCTTTGTCCCACATTCATCCAAATCCTTCAATCTTCCATTCTTCAAATCTATAAATAGAGGCTTCTCCTATTGAATTGATCATCCAAAATCCATGCAAGCTTACTATGCTTAATTTCATCCATAACTTCATCCATTTTCATCTAGGGTTCATAGTTTTTATGAATCTTATCAAAGTTATTGGAAAATTGCATTAAGGAATCAAAATCATCATCAAAGATCATCAAATCACATCAAGGATTTGGGAAAGGGTCATTTGCAACATCAAAATGGCACCAATTCTGCCATGGGATTGAAATTTAGTTCATTGGATAGGATTTTATTAGATTTTATTCTGTTGTTCTTCATTTTATTTTCTATTTTGATGTTTCAATCTAATCTCATGAGGAATGTTGATTCTAGCTTGTATAATGATCTAATTTTGTGTTTATTCTTTGTGTTTGTGCAAATATAGAAACACCATTCACATTATCATAATTATATAAAAGCATCAATTTCAATTTTGTTTAATTGATCATTAAAACATTAATAATTATATTCAGTCTATATGTTTACCCAATTTACTTGTCTAACAAAATAATTAAATAAATGCACATAATCATTACCATAACCATTGAACAAATATATAAAAACATTCTTCCTTATTAAATAAAATAAGACACAATGATCATTAAAATAGTTTTATTGAATTATAATTCACTTAGTGATATTAGGGGTCATGACAAAGAGACAATTATCTGAATTGCGGACCCCTCAATAGAATGAAGTTGTTGAAAGGAAGAACATGACAATTCAGGATGCTGCTAGAACTATGATGTTGGAAGGAAATGTCCCTCATATTCATTGGAGAGAAGTTGTGAGTATTTATGTTTATATCTTTAACCGGGTACAAATCAAAGATAATACTGAGCTATGATGCGGACACAGATGGATGGATGGAAGGAGATATGGGATGCGATGGAAGCGTGATGTATGAATGATGTAGAACAAGCCATGAAGATCCTAGTGGACAGAGAGTGCTTTATTTACACAAGGCACCTATTTGCCAAGTTTTCACCAAGGTACTTGCCCAAAGCGCCACCAAAGTGGTTTTCACTAGAGGATGATTTCTTATCTTTACTATTTTTCAATCCATTTATGATTTTTTTTCATCTTTATATATATATATTTTTTTTTTTGTATTTTTTATTTTACCCTTAAAAGATTAGGCATAAAACTTTTTCAGATGGGAGCTATTCATGGGCTCTTACTAAGGTTCTCCTTCAGGTGTTGATAGTATATATGCCCCTGATTTGTAGCTTTTTGTAATGATGAATGGTCCCAACTAGTTGGGCTCAAACTTACCCTTCCTATCTAAATGTGGTAGATTCTTCTGATTTTTCTTTAGTACCAGCTCGCTGACTTGGAAGGTCCGACTCCTGATTCTTGTTGTAACTTCACTTGAGACAGTTTTGATATACTCGTAGGTGGTTTAAGATATCCATGTGTCATTCATCTAGTAATTATAGCTCATTCAATTGTGAGACCCGGTATTCTTCATTTGTAATGAGATTCTATAGTGATATTCTCAGGGATGGGAGCTTGACCTCAATGGGGAGTATGGCTTCTAATTCGTAGACCAGGGAGACAGGAATTGCACATATTGGTGTGTAGAAGCATGTGTGGTAGGCCCATAAGGTGAGATTCAATTGCAGATGTAGTCATAGCCAGTGTTATTGAATTTTTTCTTGAGGATTTTCAGGATGGTTTTATTGGTAGCTTCTCCTTGACCATTACCTTGGGGATAATATGGAGTGGAGAAGCGATGTTGGATTTTGAACTTATGGCATAGGTTGCAAACTTTCTGATTTTTGAAAGGTGTCCCATTATCTGAGATAATGGTTTGAGTGACACCCTATCGGAAAATAAGATAATTCAGGATAAACTTGGATACTTTATTTCTTGTAATTTAGGTCATGGGAATGGCTTCCACCCACTTCATGAAATACTTTGTGGCAGTGATGATAAACTTATGACCATTGGATGAGGTGGGAATAATTTTTCCAATGAGATCGAGCCCCCATTGTGAGAAGGGCCATGGTGTGATTATAGGTTTGAGCTCCTAAGCTGGTGCATGGATGAGGTCCCCATGTTGTTGACACTTCAAACAAATTTTGACATAGTCATGTGCTTCTCTTTCCACAGTAGGCCAATAGTATCATGTCCTTAGCATTTTCTTGTCCAAATTCATACTGCTCGAGTGTGAACCACAAATGCCATTATTTACCTTGGTTAAATAATTCAAGGCTTCCTTAGTGTTTAGGCAATGTAAAAGGGTTCCTTCAATGCTCCTATAGTATAAGGTATCTCCTAGGATTAAAAGATAGGATTTTTTTTTATGAAAGAGCTTTTGAGGTTTAGGATTATGTCGGCATGAAGGACTCCTATTCTCAGGTAAGTGTAAATATAATGGTACCAAGGATCACTAGGACCAATGATTTCACACATGAATTCAACTCTAGTACCTAGAATGTTGGTACAAGAATTTTCACTATGAGGAATTCTTTTTTTGGGATGTTGTGTGGTATCTCTAGGAGTTATTTGATCATATCCATTACATGTGCTACTCTATTATTTTCTCTAGGTAGCTATTCAAATGTGATATCAATGAAGGAATCCTTAAGGCTTTCCACTAACTTCTTGTATGGAGTCAACTTATCATCCTCTATTTGATATTCATTGTTTACCTAGTAGATTATGAGATGTGAGTCTTCATAGACTTTAAGAGCCATGATCTACCACTACACTGCAATCCTCAGCCCTATGACAAGAGCCTCATATTCCACAATGTTGTTTGTGCATGGGAATGATAGTTTGTATTATTTAGGTATGTAGTCCCCTTGCCAATGATTTCACACATGAATTCAAACTCTAGTACCTAGAATGTTGGTACAAGAATTTTCACTATGAGGAATTCTTTTTTTGGGATGTTGTGTGGTATCTCTAGGAGTTATTTGATCATAGACATTACATGTGCTACTCTATTATTTTCTCTGGGTAGCTATTCAAATGTGATATCAATGAAGGAATCCTTAAGGCTTTCCACTAAATTCTTGTATGGAGTCAACTTATCATCCTCTATTTGATATTCATTGTTTACCTAGTAGATTATGAGATGTGAGTCTTCATAGACTTTAAGAGCCATGATCTACCACTACACTGCAATCCTCAGCCCTATGACAAGAGCCTCATATTCCACAATGTTGTTTGTGCATGGGAATGATAGTTTGTATTATTTAGGTATGTAGTCCCCTTGCCAATGATTTCACACATGAATTCAAACTCTAGTACCTAGAATGTTGGTACAAGAATTTTCACTATGAGGAATTCTTTTTTTGGGATGTTGTGTGGTATCTCTAGGAGTTATTTGATCATAGCCATTACATGTGCTACTCTATTATTTTCTCTGGGTAGCTATTCAAATGTGATATCAATGAAGGAATCCTTAAGGCTTTCCACTAACTTCTTGTATGGAGTCAACTTATCATCCTCTATTTGATATTCATTGTTTACCTAGTAGATTATGAGATGTGAGTCTTCATAGACTTTAAGAGCCATGATCTACCACTACACTGCAATCCTCAGCCCTATGACAAGAGCCTCATATTCCACAGTGTTGTTTGTGCATGGGAATGATAGTTTGTATTATTTAGGTATGTAGTCCCCTTGCCAATGATTTCACACATGAATTCAAACTCTAGTACCTAGAATGTTGGTACAAGAATTTTCACTATGAGGAATTCTTTTTTTGGGATGTTGTGTGGTATCTCTAGGAGTTATTTGATCATAGCCATTACATGTGCTACTCTATTATTTTCTCTGGGTAGCTATTCAAATGTGATATCAATGAAGGAATCCTTAAGGCTTTCCACTAACTTCTTGTATGGAGTCAACTTATCATCCTCTATTTGATATTCATTGTTTACCTAGTAGATTATGAGATGTGAGTCTTCATAGACTTTAAGAGCCATGATCTACCACTACACTGCAATCCTCAGCCCTATGACAAGATCCTCATATTCCACAATGTTGTTTGTGCATGGGAATGATAGTTTGTATTATTTAGGTATGTAGTCCCCTTGCCAATGATTTCACACATGAATTCAAACTCTAGTACCTAGAATGTTGGTACAATAATTTTCACTATGAGGAATTCTTTTTTTGGGATGTTGTGTGGTATCTCTAGGAGTTATTTGATCATAGCCATTACATGTGCTACTCTATTATTTTCTCTGGGTAGCTATTCAAATGTGATATCAATGAAGGAATCCTTAAGGCTTTCCACTAACTTCTTGTATGGAGTCAACTTATCATCCGCTATTTGATATTCATTATTTACCTAGTAGATTATGAGATGTGAGTCTTCATAGACTTTAAGAGCCATGATCTACCACTACACTGCAATCCTCAGCCCTATGACAAGAGCCTCATATTCCACAATGTTGTTTGTGCATGGGAATGATAGTTTGTATTATTTAGGTATGTAGTCCCCTTGTGGAGTGATGAGGAAGATTTCCACTCTTGACCCATGTTGTATGTAGGATCCATCAAAGTACATCCTCTAGTGATATGCTACACTAAGGTTGAAGATTGATTCATTGGGGAACTTTGAAACAAGTAGATTCTTTGCATATATTGGTTCTTCTGCCAGTTGATCTAAAATTTATTGTGCTTTGATAGCCTTGCATTCTACATACTCAATTTCATGCTCCACCAGGATCATAACCCACTTAGTCATTCGTCTTGTGAGAGTTGCTTTGGAAAGTAGGTACTTGAGAGGGTCTATTTTTGCAATGAGCTTGATCAGATATTCTAGCATTTAATTTTTGAATTTTTGTGTTGCAAATACGACAGCTAAGTAGGCTTTATCAATAGGTGTGTAGTTAAACTCATGTCCTACCATGGTCCTTTTGATGTAGTAGATAGCCCTTTCCTTCTCGTTTTCATCATGTTGGGCTAAGAGAGCACCAAGGGTTGTCATTGTTTCTGATATGTATAAGATGAAGGGTTTGCCTAGAATTGGTGGCATAAGGACTGGTGGTGTGAAAAAATACTCCTTGATCTTTTTTAAATGCTTGGTCACATTTCTCGTCCCATTTGTATGCTACCCCCTTGTGGAGTAGATGAGAATATGGGATTTCTTTGTTTGCCAGTTGCGCTATGAATAGGTGGATGGAATGGAGTCTTCCTTGTAGGCCTCTTAGCTACTTGAGTGTCTTGGGTGCTTCCATTTCAAGGATTTCCTTGACCTTACTGGGGTCTACCTTGATTCCTCTCATTGACATGATGTATCCCAGGAGCTTTCCTGATTACACTCCAAAGATGCACTTCTTTGGATTAAGTTAGACCTTGTACTTTTCTAATCTATCAAAAATGGAGCTCAAAGATGATATGTGGTCCTGTCACTTCTTTGATTTAGCCATTATGTCATCCACATAATATTCCATAGTTTTATGGATCATATCATGAAAGATTAGTGTCATTTCTCTCTAATAGGTTGCTCCTACATTCTTCAGCCTGAATGGCATCATATTCCAACAATATATCCCCCATGAACAAGTGAAATTCATCTTGTGCTAGTCTTCCTTGGCTATCATGCTTTGATTGTATCTTGAGAATCCATGATAGCATCTCATGTCCTGTCATCATATCCATGATCATGTCGATGTTTGGAAGTGGAAAGTCATCCTTTGGAGATGCTTTGTTCAAATCTCTGAAATTTGTGTAGATGTAGATTCCCCCATTCAATTTTGAAATAGGTACAAGGTTTGAGATCCACTCTAGATAGTCAATCAACCATATGAACCCTACATCTAGGAGTTGTTTTAATTCCATTTTGACTAGTAATGCTATATGGGGATGTTTTTTTCTCACAGGCTTCACTTCAGGATTTACAACTAGGTGATGAACCACAACTTCTGAATCCATCCCAGGCATGTTGGTGTAAGTCCATGTGAATTTTACCTTTCTTTCCTTTAGGAAAGCAACTAGGAGTTCTTGTTCTTTTGTGAGAAGTGACTCGGCATAGAATGTTATGTGTGGTAGCTCTCCTATACCTAGATTGACTAGATTGCACTGTTTTGCTAGAACTACTGACTTTTCTTGATGAATGGCACTGAGAGGAAGATTGAATACTTCATCCTATGGTGCCTCAAAGAGGTTTTCACCATTATATGTGTTCTTTATTTTTACTATTTTTTATTCAAAGAGTGTCACAGTGTGGTTTTCACTCAGATACTTTGAGATTATTCTTAATTTTTCTCTTTTGCGACTGAAGGATTCAATCATTTCCCCGTAATAGGCTTGTGTATCTAGTATGATGTCAAACCTAGCTTTATGATCTCCATATGGTACCAAATCCCACAATCCCATGAATTCTAAAAGTGCCTCATCATTTTTGAACATGTCCAGAATCGGTGGTCCTTGTTGGTTGTAATCGATGAGTTGGGGATAGACTAGGTTTATTTCATGGTTTTGATGGTCGGACTCAAAATACAAGGTGTTGATCATTAATAGGGAGGAACATTTGAAAAGAATAGGTAAGTCAGTTATGGAATCCTCATCACTACTACACACATCAATTATGTCAAAGGTAAAGTTATCTAACGACAGACTTGTAGATACTAGTAACTGATGGGTGGTTTCCAATAGCTGAGGGGGAGTCCTGACTACTTTAATCAGGGGAATCCTGCCATGTATAGTTACACTCGGAGGGGTACACCGAAGGCCAATATTTTTCATACACTTTTCCACAATGATAGGTTCCAGTTGGCCATTACTGTTCTTTCCCATACTTTCATTCCTGTTATAGCCCATACCTAACATTAATTGAAGTCCTCTATTGTAATCATCCATAGGAAGGGTTGGTATAGGTATTTCATCTTGAAAGAGGAGACTAGATACATCTGTCTCGTCCACCACTTCTCAACCTAGATCCCCCAACTCTTGAATCGAGAGGGATTTGTTCTAAAGGTTTGAGTTGTTGTATTGGCAGGTTGTCATTGTCCATGGGATCTAGGGGATTGAGGTAACTCCCCTACCAGAAAGGATCCTTTCTTCATTTTGTAATCCCCACACCCATTATCTTGGATTATGACCTTGATTTCAGATATATCAGGAATGGAGGATTTCTTTGTCCCAAAAGTGGAGGCAATGTTGGTCGGGTCTATAGATGGAGTTGAAGGGCCTTCATCATTCTTTGGGACTTGGGGGATTTTACAGTACTTTGCTTCCAGGTTTTTGCAGTAGGCGAAGGGCTCAGGATCACCATAGATCATGACCTCTTGATTTTGATATGTGAACTTGATGCACTGATGGAAATTTGATGCCATAGCTTGCATCCCATGGATCCTCAAGTGACCTAGGAGGATGTTATAAGGAAAATCAAGGTCAAGGACCTGGTAGGTGGTTTCCATAATGGTTGGCCATACTTGAATAGGGAGTTGGATATTTCCATGAGACACTCTCTCATGGTCATCATACATTCTGATTGTGATTCCCTTGCCTTTTTCAATGGAATCCTTAGAGAATCCCAGATTCTTTATGAGCTTGAGAGAACAGATGTTCAAACCTACACCCCCATACACCAAGACCCTTTTAACTTTTCTTTTAACAACCAAGACTTCAAGGTGAAGTGCATGGTTGTGAGATGGTTGATTGGGGAAGTCCTGATCAAAAAATGTGAGGAGATTTGGGGTGGTAATGTTTCCAACCATAGCTTGGAATTGCTCTGTATCAAGATTGGCAGAGACGGTGGATGAAGCCAATGTTTCCTCAAGGATTTCTCTATGGGCAGATGAGATCTTCAGTAAATCCATAATGGAGATCTAAGTAGGAGTTCTTTTCAACTGGTCAAATACATTGTAGTTGTTAGGAATGAATTTTTGATTTGAGGTGGATGTCCTAGGTGGTTGTGATGACCCAACATTGGTGACTTTTTAGCCGCGTGTGGTGACTCCACAATCAGATTTGGCTCCCTTGATGCTAACAATAGTGACCAATTCATCTAGAGATGTGAAAAATAATTTGCACACATGGTTTACATTTCCATACCTTTGCTTCCCTTTGTTATTTCCTTGGGTATGGTTAGGCATCAGATTTGTGTAGATCTTTAGATCTTGATTGCTAGCTAGTTGTTCCACATTTATGATCTTGTCATAGATGAGGTCTTGGATTATATTTTTCAGCTTCATGCAATTGGATGTTGTGTGCGCCTTGATTTTATGATAATCACAAAGGTAATTTTCATTGTACCATGGTGGTTTCACCATGGGCTCTTGATAATTCTCAAAAGTGGGGATTTTAATGATATTTTCATCTACCAATTTATTCATGATGGATTTGATTGATTCCCCAAGAGCGGTAAAATTTCTCTTGGGGGGATATTTGTTTCACAGATTTGGTCCCCCTTGATTATTCACATTGTTGATTTGATTATTGGGTGGTGGTTGTGATACCAAATTGGTTTCATTTTGTTGCAATAATTATTTTGTGGCTGTTGTTATGTTTGGGAATTTTGTTTTAGAGCATTGATTATGACCTTGGCATCGACCACATCGTCATTGGTGATGTTTCTATTTTTTTCCCATGTGCAAGGTTTTTCATTATAGCTAGTAGAAGGATGATTGTCCTAATGTTCTAGATATGTGGGTATCCCCCTTGTGTAATAAGGGCTCATTTGATGTTATGAGCCTTGGGGATCAATTGGTCATAAGTGGTGATGTACTACATTTTTAGATGGAATGCTAAGTTTTTCTCAAGATTGGAAATGATGGTGCAAATTTTTTGCTCCTTCGACATGGGCCACTTGCTCTGATTGGCCTTGGATCACCATCATTGTAGGAAGGAAGTGAATGATTCCCCCTTTCCTTGCTTGAGCACAAATATTTCCTCTAGACTAACATCCATGCCAATGTTGAATGCATAATTTTTTATGAATGCGTTGATGATTTCTTGGAATGTTTTGATACCAGTAGGCAAGTGAGAGAACCACTCCATGGCAGCACCAGCCAAACTTCAAGGAAATAGTCGCATCATATATGTATTGTTATATGCTACTTCCATACAATGTACATGGAATTCCCTGATGTGGTCTTTAGGGTTTCCCAACCCATGATATTTGTGAAATTTGGGGATTTTAGAACCCTTTGGGAATGGTATCATTACTAACTCCTATCCAAAGGATAAGGGCACAAATTTATTGGTTTCCTTGTTGTTTTCCGTGATTGGAGATTGATCACTTGCTGCAAGAGAAACTTGATTTGTGTTGTCATGTCATCTTGCAGATCAGGGGGTGGAGTGAATGTGTTTTGAAGTGGTTGAGGTGTTGCAGTGGTGGATGGAGTGTTGGGGGGAGTTTTTTGCAAGCTCTATTGCATGATTAAGGCTTGTTGATATGCCTACATTTTTTGTTGCACCAACAATGCTTTTTATTGGTCTTGTTTCTACTATGCCAACAACGCTTGTTGTTGATCTTATTGTTGTTGTGCCAACAAAGCTTGTTGTTGGCCTAGTAATTGGGTTGCTTCTTGTTGCGCTTGATACTATTTCAGGGATTTTTGATACGATTTTTGTTGAGTTGCTTGAAGTTTCTCCTGGTATTGACCTTGTTCTTGCGCTTGTGCTTGCTGAGCTTGATATTGGGATTGAGCTTGTTGGGCTTCCTATGCAACCTAGGCAACCTGTGTAGCCTGGGCAGCCTATGTGGCTTGAGCTTCTTGTGCAACTTTGGTATCTTATTGTTTTTGTATTAAAGCTTGAGCTTGGGCAGCTTGTTGTGCATGTTGCACTTGTTGTGTTACTAATTATTCTTGCGCTTTCTCGTAAACTAGTTGTATAGCTTGTTGATTTTCAATTTGTTGAAGTGTCTTTTGATAGGCACCTTGTCGATCTATTTGCAACATGGTGTTAAATGAGTTTGTCACATTGGGTTTCAATGGTGGTGGTGGTGGTAGATTAGGAATAATGTTGGTTGTTTTGATGGGAGGGACCATTGTATTAATGATTGGGGTTTGGGTGGTGGATGGTGTGATTGACATGCTTGGTCCTTCATAGACCATGTTTTGAGATACTTGGGGGATGGTATATTATGTGTTGATTGAGGGTGTTGATTGAGTGGTTGCCATCTATTGTTGTGATATCAATGGAAATATGGGAGGATTCGGTATGATGTTTTGATTTATGGTTAGAGGGTTGCTCAGATTTTTTTGATTGCTAGTTGATAAAGGTGGAAAACCCAACCCAAGGAACGATGTGGTTGTTAATGGAAATGGTGGAAATGGTAGTGTATTCCCTTGGAAAAGTGATGATGAGGAGGGATTGAATATTCTCCTTGTTCTGAATAATCCACCCTCTCCTTGTGAGATCATGGGGAGAGAGGTATGTTTGTTGAGGGGATACACCAATGTTGCATGAAAGGAGGTTGGATTAATGGGATCATGAAATGCGAGCGAAACATATGGGTGTAAAGGATTCATCAAGAGAGATTGATCCGGTAAGGTGTTTGCATCCAAACCTCAGTTTCTCACAAGGGGATGTGTTTGAAGTGCATGAAGTAATGAGCTTCCCATGTTAAATTGGTGGAGTTGGAGCAATGGATGATGTGATTTTGGGGATTCTTTGGGTGATGCTTTGAAATGGGGGTATGGATGGGACTGGAGGCATGATCCCAAGAGGTCATTCGACAATAGTTCTTATGTCATAATTGGAAGGGATCTTGGCCCCTTATTTTTGCAACTCAAGCATGTTAGGGAAGGATTGAGCCTTAACATGGCACTGAAAATTCTATGAGTCTCAATATTTTGAACCATTTCAATAATTTCATCTTGTGTCATCCCTGAGATAGTGTTGGTGATGTCCTCCACTTGTCCCTCCTCTTCATGATTTTGTCATGGTGGAGGAAGATTGGTTAGGGGATTGCTTGATCCAACGAGATTCATTTCAGGAGTTGTTTGGCTTAGGTCACTCGAAGTTGATGTTTCTTTGTTGATTTCCATGTTCTTCTTGTGTTGTGATCTAGTTTGCACCATAAAATAGGGATCAATTTTCAAGTATATGTGAGATGAACCTCTATTTCTTTAGATTGATCTAACTTTAGATACAAAAGGAGAAGAACTAGGATGATTTAAGGATCAAAGTGTGACAATGAGACAAATGGATGATGGGTGATGTGGATGGTTGAAATTTTTAAGAAATCCTGAAGGAGATACTAGACTTTAGGACTTTATTTTATATTATTTTATTTGGTTTGATTGGATTTTGATTTGGATAGTGAGCTCATAAAATCTAAGAGGTTGGATGTTGTCCTAGAGCAGACTTGTACACAAGATGATAGTGTGACTAAGCGTGTAAAGAAGGATTCATCTAGACACCCTTCATCAAACAAGATGATTTGATTTGATTTTTCCTTTGGATAATGAAATCATAAACCTCAAGATGTTGGATGTTATCAAGAGGTAGACTTGTTCACAAGCTTTGATATTTTGACTAAATATGTGGAGAAGGATTCATCTACACACATCTAATCAAACAAGATGATTTGGATTTTCCAAAAGTCTAGCATGAGTGATGTTTTCAAGATTTCCAAGAGTTGTTGGTGAGGTAAATTTTGATTTTGATGTTGAGGGATGGTTGAGAATGATGAATTTGATCCTAGATTAGGCCTAAATAGAATTCCTTTCTACATGACCTCGGTGTTGAAGAACAAGCTTGGTACCTCCTATGTAAGAAATGCAAACCTTTGAAAGATACTTGGATTTTGTTGGCAATAAAACTCATACAAGTTAGGATTGTTCCTTGAAGCTTTCTTGTAAAAATTTTAAACCAACCTTTCTCTAACTTCATGAAGTCTTTAAAGATGTTCTTCACAAGCTTTTGGACTAAGACTTTTGAACTTTGGTTTTCATATTTTGATCTTTTGGGAAATCATTTGAAGGAGCACATGTGTGAGGATCGATTGTTTTTTTAGCCTTGATTAATGACTTTTTTTTACCACAAACAATTCTTGATTAGGTTTTCAAACTTGATGTCTGATGTCCTAACTTCTTCTCATCTCATAAAGTCCATTATGTAGAGAATCAAGGAAATTAAGGCAAAATTTCCATAATGTTGACTTTAGGGAAAGCAAAAGCACTTGGATTCATCAAAGGTATTTGTTCCCCTGAAAGGGTTTGAAATTTCAAGAAAATGGTGAATTTTTGTTTTTCCAATGTTTAGGATACAAGCAGATTTTTTTTGATTCCAAATGATACACAATCGTAGGATAACAAAGATAATATTTGTTGAGTTCCCATGTGGATGAATGCATCTATGCTTACTCTTAGCGAATGATTAGATGCTTGACCACATAGGCTCCCCCTTACAATGAACTCACTTCTCAGATTAGCCAAGTATCAGTACCCATGAAACTCCCATGGAATACTTCTCATCTCTACAAAGAGAAGCAAAAATGTGGGACAGCTTTAGAAAAATCATTCTTGCATCAACAAGTAGATAAGGATTTTGGATTTTACACAATTTTGGCTCTTAATCAAGGCACTTGTTCAGAAATCCACACAAGAGGCAAGATCAACTCATACAAAGAGTATCACCTGTTTGTCCATAAGAGCTCCTGTAAAGATGAGATTTCCTCAACATTCAAATTTGTATACCGGTTGGGAGAAGCTTGGCGTTTAACTCGTTACTAGTTTGAGTCATTCCCTTGGGGTGAGTACTTTTTCCCACCAAGGCAAGCTCTTTAAGGGTGAACATTAGTGAAGGAGTGTATTTGTAGTTTGACCACCTAAAGCACTTAGGTGGGAGCACACACAATACCTTTTCTTCACACTCGCAACGTTTATTCAATTTAATGAACCCAAATTGAAATGTGAAGGTAATCACTTATACAACCTAATATCACAAAAAGACTTTTGGTTGTCAATATCGTAATGAAGCACGAGAGAAGTGCATACATCTTTTTAGATGATATTAACTTGGATAAGGGATTATAAAACAAAGAATACACATGTTTATTTTAACCACAAAACAATGACATGAATTATTTTTAAGCACCACTTGTGAAGTGTGAGAATATTTTTGTTCATTTATTAAGCCCAAAATAAAATCTAGTGAGTTTTCCTATGATTATTTTAACCCTTTGTTTTTTTCTTTTTAAGCCCAAATGAAATTTAGTGAATCCTAAGAGCAAGAATATAACAAATCCTTAGAAGAGGGATTATAATTTCACCCCAAAGTGTTAAAAAACACTTGATATAATGAGCTAATGATAACATGGAGAACTCTTGGTCTTCGTTTCCTTCCTTCACTTTGATCAACCCAACTTGCAAAAAAATGTTAATACTACAAAGAAAAGACTAGAAAAGCAATTAGAATTCAAAATAACCAAAAATCGAAAAAAGAACATGTCAAAAATAACCATAAATCTGCCTTTTGCCAAACTCTAGCAGTGCAATCTGTGGGTGCGATGTAGTTTGTGAAGGTTAGTGGTACAATATAGCATCACTTATGACTGACAGTGGTGCTTTGCACAGAGACAATGACTATGATCATGGCATTGTTTGAAAAGTGATGCTATTTGGAATGTGGAAAACCCGCAGTTCAGTTTAAAATTCAAATTTTTTGGGCGGGAAGACTCCAACAGATTAGTTTGGAGTTTAGAAGGGGGACAATATAGCATCGTTGGACTGATAGTGGTGCAGTTTGGCATCAACAAATTGATAGCGGTGTAGCTTTCCTGTAGACGCAAAAATTTAATAAAAAAGCTAAAATTTTTTAGAAAAATGTGTTGATTTTCTCTAGATTCACCCTCCTTCTAATGCCAAAATGTGAATGGTGTTTCTATGCTTGCACAAACAAAAAGAACAAACACAAAATTATATCATTATGCAAGCTAGAATCAACATTCCCCATGAGATTAGATTGAAACATCAAAATAGGAAATAAAATGAAGAACACGATAAAAGCTAATTAAATCCTATCTAATGAGAAAACTTTCAATCCCATGGGGGAATTGGTGCCATTTTGATGTGGAAAATGGCCCTTTCCCAACTCCTTGATGTGATTTGATGATCTTTGATGATGATTCTTGATTCCTTGATGCAATTTTCCAATAACTTTGATAATGTTGATAAAAACTATGAACCCTAGATCAAAATGGATGAAGTTGTGGATGAAATTAAGTATAGTAAGCTTGCATGGATTGTGGATGATCAATTCAATAGGAGAAGACTCTATTTATAGATTTGAAGAATGGAAGATTGAAGGATTTGGATGAATGTGGGACAAAAGACCAACCAATGAGAGTAGATCACTTGTCCACATGTGATTGGAGGAGGAGTGAGCACATTTGGATGAATGTGCACATAAATATGGTTAGGTGGAATTTGAAAATGGTGAGATGACAAGTTTAGAGGGAAGAAGAAATGGAGTTAAATCCACTTGGCCCAAGGCAAAGGACATGTAAGAGGCCTTTAATTCCTTGCTGGATGTACTCATCCCCTTTGGAGGCATTTTCAAATTTGAAGAATATTCCCTTTTGATGCCAAGTTGAGGGAAAATAGATGAATTTATAAATCAATTAAATTGATTTGTTGTGCAAGTTGTCAAATCTAGAGGATTGGAGTGATTAGGATTAGGATTAATCATGATTTGATCAATTTAAGTAGAAATTAGATGATTTTACGAGTTTGACTTAGATTTTAGGATTTAAATAAATCAAAGTTGATGAATAATGATTTTAGATTTAATTAAATAAAGATTGATTTATTTAATCAAAAGAGGTGGTGTTAGATTAAATCAAATAAGGATTAATTTATTTAATTTAAAGAGATGACTTTAGAGATTTAATTAAATAAAGTGAATTATTTAAAAAAGAAAGACTATAGGATTAATTAAACAAAATGATTTATTTAATTAATAGAAGCGGGTGACTTAATTAGATAAATTTGATTTAGTTAATTAAGAGATGAAATGTGATGATTAGAAAGAGATGATTTAGGAAGAAACGATGTTAGTAAGATCAAGATCGGATGTGTAGGATCAATTTGTATAGTTTTGTGTCTACAGATAATAATGGAATAAAATATTATTAGTGTTTTTATTAAAGTTTAAATAAATTAAAAGTTGAGTTAACAAAGATTATTGAAATAAATATATTAATTATAGTATTGTAATTAAACTGAAAGACATGTATAAGTAAATAAAATTATATTTTTCTCAAAAAAAAAAAAAAAAGACAGATTAGGGTAGGTATCGGTTTTTGGTAATTGCTCTGCATGGGGGAAATTGCTACAATATTTGTGGGGTTTTGGATTTGGAACTAACTTGTCATTCTGGGAATGGAGTAATTTGTTGGACTGATCAAGAAAGAAAAGAGGGGTAGTTATAGAAATATGGGGATCTTGGGGAGTTTTGGGGGTTTTTGTTTGGTCTTTCCCTAGAAGTATTTTTAATGGGGGTTTCTTTCTTTCTTAAAGATTTGAGAGTTTCTTGGCTTAATGGAGGTGCAAAGGCTTAAGGAGGAAGATGATGTATTGCATTGGACAGGCATGGATGGTCTATTTGAATTGATGAAACCCCTACCAAGTTCATGCAATGGAACATCTGTAAGTACAAATAGAAATTCTTTCAATGTCGGGTATGAGCTCCTACTTTCCTTGTGAATCTAAAAACTCTCTATAATTATATACTATTATTGATCTATCATATGTCCCTTTCCTTATCGTTGTTTTTATTTTGAAACTGTTAGCAACTCGTTCTTTCTGAGTTAGGATGAAACTCTCTTATGGTTGATTCTTATGATCTTGTTTCTTGTTTTGCGAGCATGTTGGGAATGTTTGCATGCATGAATACCATTGCTCAATATCATTTTTGGCTTAGTCAATTTTACTATCTCTATTGCGAGTAGTTTTCATGAACTATTGAATGCCATTGTTCTCTATTGATTGTATTCATCCATTCGTCTATGTTTGGTTGGTCCATTTCTATTGGGCTCAATGTAACCCTAGGTTCTCAATGATTGCAAGATGGGTAGGCACATCTATTCCTTTTTTGAAGTTTTCATTTTGGCATGGTTAGCAGGGACTCTTCTGTCAGTTATGGAAACTAGCTTATATCTATTAATAGCTTTCATTGAATTTTCTATAGACTCTTCAGCTGCTAGTCATGCACCCTCCCTTTCTGGTTGTGTCATCCCTGCCTGAGCCAAGCCTTATTTCAGCTAAGAAATGAAATTGCTAAATTTATATTATCAAGGAAGACTAACTATTCTCTTTTCTTCTCTTCCACAACATTAAGTAAAAAGTCTTGAATCTGGAAACACCCTCTTGCCTCCATTTGGCAAGCCAATTTCTCCATCTCTTTCTAGATCTCTCATGTTTGTGGATGTGATCTATCTCCTACACAAAATTCATGTACCATTTTATGGCCTTCAATCCAACTACATCAGGGTTATTTTTAATTCCTCTATCTTTCATCAATCTCCTTGCTATTTGAACCTCACCACTCCTACCGCTTCTCCACAAACATTTTAGAGAAGAACATAAGCTGCAGCATTTTTAGCATCCAACTAAAAATAGCAATGTTTCTAGAAATACACATCATATTTTCATATATGATCCACAAGCACCATAGTTTTAATTGGCATCTTTGTTATAAGGTTTACGGTGTCCCCAAGATAGCCAGCTTGGGTATGAAGGTTATCCATGCATACCTAATGATTAACTACATATGTAACATAATAATGGTTATTGATGTGTGAAGTATGTGCAGCCCTCATCCACTAAACCTACATGACTACATGTACCTAGAACACAAGAAAATATTATAATGTTAGGATGTGTTCCTAAGTGCTTCATTAATTCAAATATTTTGAGAGCTTCCTTGCAAAATCCATTTTATGCACATTCTCCAATCATTTCATTTCATTCCATGAGATGACATCTCTTTGATGCATTATGTCAAATAATAGATATTTTATTTCTATTTTAGAATTGATAAAGTTATGTTTTCAGCTTGAATTCCACAAAATATGTGGGTAAAATCTGAAGATAAATATATATATGGCAGAGAATAGATACACCTTAAAATCTAAGTATTTCTGAATACATATACATTTATAAAGTTGGGCAAGTTCCATTCTTAAAAAGGTATTTTTTGTTCAAATTAATCAATCCATAATAGTTGGCCCAACCATTTAAATTTAAATCAGTTGAATGGTTAACTGAAAATAAAAAGTAAGATAATCATTAAGGAGGAAGAGAAGTGGATTGTACTTTTAAGAGTTATCAACCAGATACATAAATCATTCTTTATAAACTAAATCTTCTGGGAAAATTCAATAGGCAATGTGCTTTTCCATGAAAAGCTAAATTTTTAATTTCTTGAATCTTCTTTAAAAATTTGATATCAAATCATGCATTACTAATTTCATGAATGCGTTTATCCATAAATTGTTGAATTAGTAATTACTTGAAATTTATACAATTTTTGTATGAAACCATGTGTTATGCATAATTTATTTAATGAGAGACTATTGAATTATATCTGCATATAATTCCATCAGAGCATTTCCAACTATAACATCTGATAAAAATCCCCCTACCATTATGCTTTGGTTCATTTCCATAGACCATCCCAAAGCTCCTAATTTGAACCCCTGTCATGGTAAGCTATGATTAACTTGTCAATGGTCCCTTGGTCTACTGGTGAAGTTGAAAGGTTCTAAATCTTGTTTATTTCTACCCTAGTATTCTATATACAAAGTTAGAAAGTAACATTTTATGTATACCATACTACCTGAGGGAATTGGCTGAATGTTCAATTTTTCATTAGTGATTTACTAATTATTAGTTTGAAAATGCCAAAACATTATATGTACTTCGTTGAATTCATTCTTTATGGTATTGAGCAAAAATGGAATATTACTCCTAGATTGGATAAGGCATTTTATTGGTTCATATTTTATAAATGAAAGTTGCATTGATAGTACACTCAGTGCTTTGTAAAGTTGATAAATTTTAAAAGTATCTCATAGTGTTGTATATAAAGGCATATTCATAGATCATGCATCATTATGTTGTTCTTGAACTTTTGCCTCTGAATATTAAGTGATGCAAGATCAGAGGATGTTTTAGAGAGAAAAAGAGGTGATATTCTGCGTATGAATTTCAAACAGTGTTTGTGGATAGTGAAGAAAAGCTAGTGTAGGATTGAAAAATCCATCAGTGGGATAGTATTGCTAGTGAGGCATTTTAAACAACAATTTTTATCAAATTAAGCCAGTGAGGCACTTTTATTATGATTTTTCTATTTCCATATTTTGCATTATAGTATTCGAGTTTACATGTATTGCTGAGGTGATAACTCTTGTGTAAGTATACATGGCTAAATCTAATGAAGGGACGACCTTGTTTTAATATATTTGAATCATTGATGTATGTTATTCCATTTGATTATAGCGATGAAAGTAATTTGACCATTTTGTAAACTTAAGAATGTAATTAGCATATGTGTTTTTCTGATCCTTACACTCTTTATCCCATGTTCTTCACAAAAATAATTAAACTCATCGAAAGTAAATTTACTGCCTCTATCTGATCTCAGACACTTAATCTTCAGACCTATCTCTATCTCAACCATAGCCTTAAATATCTTGAACTTTTCTAGAGCTTCAGATTTCTCCCTTAAGAAAGTAACCCACATCATCCTAGAGTAATCATCAATAACAAACATGAATTACTTGAAACCTTGTAGACTTATTGATCTAGCAAGAACACAGAAGTCAGTATGCACAAGCTCCAACAATTCATTTGAAAAATTTTGTTTGTTGTGAAATAAAATTCTAATTTTTTTTTCTCAGCTAACATTCCTTGCATATTTTATTAGTAGGTTTCACAAACTTAGGAAGATCTCTCATTGCCTTTGATGATCTTATCTTGATAATATTTTGAAAGTTTACATGACACATTCTTCTATGCCATAACCAACTTTCATCAACTTGAGCATTCAAACAACTTTTACTACCAGCATTCAGATGAAATATGTTACCTTTTCTTTTAGTACCTAAAACAATCACATTTGTAGAACTTCCTAGTATGCTACATTTTCCACATTTGAATTAAATATTCTATCCCTTATCAACCATCTTTCCAACACTCAGAAGATTATGCTTCAAACCTTCAACATAAAGAACATCATTAGTATTATTCTTATCATCAAAAGAAATACATCCTCTACCATGGATTATACCACCATTGTTATCACCAAATATTACAACACCACCATCAAACTTCTCTAGGCTTACAAATTTTCTTTTATCACCTATCATGCAATGTGAACATCCACTATCAATTACCCATTCATCTTTTTCTTCAAATTGAGCAGCTAGAGCTTTCTCCTCATTTGTACAACTAGCAGATTCAGTAGACACAAAATTATTTTCTTTAATAGCAATAAAAACAAACTCATCTTCACTTGCATTCCCTTTGTTAGATTCATCATCTGTCACACCTTCATCAACAACATAGTAACACTTCTTTTAAAATTTAGGCTTGTAGGTTTTTGGCTTAGGGTCTCTTTTCGGAAACCTTGATGCAAAATGACCTACCTTGTTGCAAGAAAAACATTTAATAGGGAACTTTCCTTTATACTTACCTTCCCCTCTAGATTCCCTTTTGACAATAAGTTCTTCAAGCTCATTCAATTCTCTTTCTTCTTCAATCTGTCTCATTTCTTCCTCATATTTGAATACCTTTCTAAAAGAACTTTCACTTGAATCATATCTCAGCTTGTCTCTCTCAAAAATAGTAGATTTAAATGCAGATTTTGTCTTAGGAAGGGAATCACCAAATTCACTTAGCTCAAAAGTAGTAAGTTTACCAACCAACATATCTCTGCTTATGTTTATCACAGCTCAGAGCTCCTTAATGGCAATAGTTTTTATTTTATATGCATCAGGCAAGGATCTAAGAACTTTAGCAACAATATCTTATTTGTCCACCTGTCCACCAACACATCTGATACCAGACACAAGTTCATTCACTCTTTGAATAAAATTAACAATATTCTCATTATTTCTCATCTTCAATAGTTCATATTTTCCTTTCAGACACTATAGTTTATCCATCTTCACATTAGCATCACCTTCATATAAATTTTCCAACTTTTTCCAGATCTCATAAGTAGTTCTCAGATCCATAACATTTGTCATCTTAGAATCAGTCAAAGCACTCAACAATACTTCCTTAGCCCTAATGTTATATTCAACATCCCTAATCTC
This sequence comes from Sequoiadendron giganteum, assembly GCA_007115665.2. Lineage (NCBI taxonomy): Eukaryota > Viridiplantae > Streptophyta > Pinopsida > Cupressales > Cupressaceae > Sequoiadendron > Sequoiadendron giganteum. The sequence continues at coordinate 74,919,787 of CM021104.1, read as the reverse complement.
AATAGTAGTAGTTGGACCATTTGAAGGGATAACATACCTATTGCATGTAATGTTCTAGTAGGATTCACCAATGCATCTTAGATGACACTCCGCTCGAGTCTTCCATAGAGAATAATTTGTTCCATCAAATCTTGAACTATCCTTCTTGTATGTCGCCATCCTAGATCACCTCAAGCTATTAAAATTCTTCCAAGGAACCTTCTCTGATACCAATTGTTGGAAACACAAGGGAAGACAACTGAGAGGGGCGGTGAATCCGTTGTCATAGATTTTAAAACTTATTCAACTTATTAACCTTTAATCTCAGATCTGATTAATAACAGTGAAATCATGAATCAACAACACATCAAAAATACACAACACCAAGAATTTTTTGTGTGGAAACCCTGTTAGGGGAAAAACCACGGTGAAGATTAATCCACAATTTATACCCTGCTAAAAGTATAAGAAAAATATAAGAGGAATGAACATGGATTCAGGTGCACTACCTAGAGCTCACTACTCAAAGGAAGATTCACTATCTTATAGAGAATATTCAGATTATAACCATCTGAAGAATTTGAACTGAGAAAGTAGCATCTGCTAATGCATGAGTCTAGATCTGGTTAAGCACATGAACACTTCTTCACTTTCTTTCACTCTTCTTCACACTCTACTTTTCCTTCAAATGATCTAAACCTTATTCACACATAGCACTCGCACTCTTTGCTTCTTTCATCTCTCAAATAAGATAAATAATCACTTATATATATCTGCAACAAGAAATTGCATTGCCTTATGTCAACTTCAACATAATAATAGAATGAATGCAAATTGTCAGCCCAAAACAATAAATATTATCAAATTTCATCAACCAAAGTCAACCACAACATAGTAGAGACCCAAAACAATGTCCTCGAATACAAAACACCTTCAAAGATTCTTCCTCGAAGATCCACAACGTGCTATAACCACCTTGTCGGCCATGAACATGAAAAATGTGAACACGCAAGAGAAAATATTGGATTGCGAGTGGGTATGTGTAGGATCATCATGCAAAAAATAGGTCCTTAAGTGGTAATAAATTTCAGAAAATCAGAGTTAGGCAACTTGACATAAAATTTGAATAAGTTATCTATATTATTTAAAAAACATGTAAGAATAGAATCTGTAGAAAATTGAATGTAGTTTCTAAACTAATAGATTTATTTTCATTTCTTTTAAATCTATTTAGTGAAAATTTTAAATTTCAATGCAGTAGTACTTAAATTTCAGGGGAAAAAAAAGAATTAGGTGTCTGTCTGACCACCCTAACCATAACAAAATGATAATATTTTTTTATAAGATTTTAGATATAAGTAGGGGACTCATGTCCCAATGTGATGCACATTTTTTTGTAATTTTTTTCCAAGTCAATAATTATTTTTTTATTTTTTATTAAATTTTTAAAAAAATATAAAAACTTGTATGTCTAACCACCTCAACTTGGTCAAAACTTCATGAAATTCAATTTTTTTTATCCTATAGTATGCAAAGCATAGAATGTGATACATGTTTCAGATTAAAAAAATGTGATACCATTTGAAAGCTATAGATGCTTTTCAATTAACCTATCAATCAGGACTTTAGTCATAATTCAAATAGAAAAAGAATAATACATATTTTTTAAATTCAATGTAAATAATAATTTATATTGGTGGAAAGTTGAGAATTTCCTTTGAAAACCCTTTTTGTTTCATCAATTTTGGGTAAAAAAAAGTCGTCAACCACATGGGCCATCATATCACTTAGATATCACCATTTTTTGGCCCATCATGATCCTACACATACCCAAGCACAATGATCAATGTGGATGTACAACACAGATAGAAAATGATCTAGAAACATCCATGAACACTTCAGTAACATACACAACAACTTAGATTACTAGAATCACATTATCTTCTTCCATGAACACCATTTGCAGTAACAGAATGACTATCAGAACAAAAAAACTTATAACTTCCTCAAATATTCATGCACACCTTTGAATCTTACAGAGTAGAAACTAGATAGCATTGAGAAAAAACCCTTTAATCTACAACATCTAGTTATCAACATACTAAACTTTCTACTGTACCAATCTTCACTGCTTCATAGACAACTTGTAACATATTTATTACAATTTTCTCAATATTCTCGATATATATAGTCTTAAAGACATTAATGCTAATAGTATTGACATCAATGACAACCACATGTCAGAAATCCAACCACAACATCCAACATGATTTAATTTTTCTCTGGATTAATTAAGGTCAAGATATATTTTTTATAATAGCTGATTCACCCCACCTCTCAGTTATCCGAACTGTTCAACAATTGGTATCAGAGCTTTGGTTCCTCGAAGAAGAGATTAACCTCTTGGGGTAGATTTGATGGCACACAAATTGACAATTTTAGTGTTTGATGGATTTGACTATAGTTTCTAGAAAGTGTAGATGAGAGGTTACCTGATTTCTCTAGGGTACAAAACGTGGAAAGCTATTGAGACAAAATATGTTGAACCAAAAAATGGTCCTTCTTTTGTAGATGATATTTTAGCCTATGAAGAGAATGAAAAGGAAAGGTATTTAATATTTAGTGCTTTGTCCAAGATTGAGTTAACAAAATTTATTTCATTGGATACTACTTATGATGTTTGGGAAAAGTTGAAAGAAATCTATGAAGGAAATGATAGAGTCAAACTATCAAAGAAGTTGACAGCTAAGTGCAGATATGTAAAAACTTGAGGATGGAAGGCGGGGATATAGCAAGCTATTTTTAGAGAGTTGATAGTGCAGTAATGAAGTCAAAAATCAAGGAGGTACTCTGGCAGATGAAGATGTTGTGGAGAAGATTTTGATGACCCTAGTGAAGAAATTCACTAGAGAGAAATTGTTTAGCACCTTGATCGCATTTGAGATGAGGAGATTTGGAAAAGAAAAGGAGAAATTTGAAACAACATTCAAAGCCACAAAGATAGAAGAAGATCCAGATAGTGAAAGTTCAGATGATCTAGAAGAAAACTTCACAAGGAAACTAAAGAAAGGTGTTGACAAGTACAAAGGTATGTTGCCCCTTATATGCTTTAGATATGGAAAGATTGGTCATTTAGCAAATAAGTGTCGAGAGAAAAGAACAAGGAATTTTTTTACAAAGATCAATAAGAAGGCCTATTGTGTTAATGAGAATTCTAGTATTTCAGATGATGAATCAAGTCATGAGGATTGTTTTTTTTTGGTAGAAAAGGATGAACCTAGATTTGATATCTCTAATATTTGTCCAAAATCTAATGATAACACTGAAGCTACATTATTTGTGAAAATAAACAAAGATGAATGGTTGATTGATAGTGGACGTTCGAATCATATGACCGATGATAAAAGTAAGTTTGTAAAGCTTGAGAAATATGATGGAGGTTCTATTAGATTTGGAGATGATAAAACAACACAGATAGTTGGAATTGGTTCTATTACCTTTGATGGAAAACATAACATTGACAATTTTTACTATGTGAAGGGTTTATATCATAATATTTTGAGTTTTAGACAAATGTGTGAGAATGGCTATAATGTTGTATTTCAGGATGATGGTTGTGAAATCTAAAAGATTTTTAGAATTTTTATTGCTGCAAGAAAAAGAACAAGTGGGAATATGTATCAACTAGAAGGAGCTACAAAGAGATACTTATTTTCTTAGATAAATCATAGTTGGATTTGGCACTGAAAGATGTGTCACATGAACTTTGACAGTTTGGTAAGGATAAGTTCAACAAGAGAAATGAGACTTGCAAAGACTGACCAAACCAAACATCACTATTTGCAAAGGATTTCAAGAAGGAAAGAAGACCAAAGAAACATTCTAAAGAAAAGAAGAATCCTCTACCCATTTGTTGGACCTTGTGCACACTGACCTATGTGGTCCAACTAGAAATATAATCTTACAAGGTGAGAAATACTTCATACTTTTAATAGATGATTATTCTAGATTAACCTGGGTTGCATTCTTAAGATAAAAATCAGAGGATTTAGAAAAGTTCAATATTTTCAAGGAAAGAGTTGAGAATGAAGTTGGAAAGAGAATCAAGTGTTTACAATCTAATAGAGGAGGAGATTTTACTTCTAATGAACCTAACAAGTTCTATGAAAAACACAGTATTAAAAGATAGCTATCTACCCCTAGAACACCACAATAGAATAGTGTAGTGGAAAGAATGAACCAAACAATTCAAGAAGCAACTAGAATAATGATTAGTGAAGTACATTTACCATGGTTCTACTGAAGAGAAGAAATAGACATAGTAGTATACACTCTTAATAGAGTACTATTTTGGAGGAAATATGGAAAGACATCATATGATCGATTGCATGGAAGGGCTCCCATGGTAAATTACTTTGAAAAAATTGGAAGAAAATGATACATACGGAGAGATGAGGACAATATTGGAAAGTTCAATAGTAGAGCTAATGAAGGAATATTTTTTTGTTACTCTATAAGAAGCAAGGCATACTGGTGTTACAACAAGAGACTAAACAAGATAGTTGAAAGTAAAAATGTGAAAAGCGGATGAATATGTTCAAAGAAATCTTGACAGGCATATTGAATATGAATCAGATAACTCTGATGACAAAGGAGAAAAGGATAAGAAAGAAGAAGAAGAGAAAAAGGAGGCTCCAACAACTACAACTAAAACTCTAGCGTATGTACAAAGAAACCACTCAAAAAGTCAAATTATTGGAGATAAGAGTAAAGAAATCATCACAAGAAGCAAAGTTGCTCAAGAATAAGTATTATTGTGTTTACTCTCAAAAATTGCACCAAAGACTATGGAAGAAGCATGTAGTGATTAGAATTGGGTGAAGGTAATGAAAGAAGAGCTTGACTAGATAGAGAAAAATGAGACTTGGGAATTTGTGCACAAACAAGGAGACAAAAATGTAATTGGAAAAAAGTGGATATTTCAAAACAAGCTAAATGAAAATGAAAAGGTAATGAGAAACAAGGAAAGATTGGTTTGCAAATGTTACACTCATATTAAAGGTATTGATTTGTAAGAGACATATGCCCCTGTTGCCCAGATGGAAGTGATCTAGATATTCTTGGCTTTTGTAGCTTTTAAGGATTTCAATGTCTATCAAATGGATGCCAAATCTGCATTTTTGAATGAAGAACTGAAGGAAGAAGTCTACATTGAGCAACCAAAGGGATTTAAGTCTAGAAATGACCTGAATATTGTTTGCAAGTTGAATAAATATTTATACGGGTTGAAGCAGGCTCCTAGAGCCTGGTATGGCAGATTGGACAAGGATTTCAAAATGGATTTGCAAACAAAATTTATACTAAAGAATTCACTCAGATCAAATATTGATTGTTGTGGTTTATGTTGATGACATAATTTTTGGAGGAAATGATGATATGTGCAAAAAATTCGTAGATGAAATATAGAAGGAATTTGAAATGTCTATGATAGGTTAGCTAAATTTCTTCCTTGGATTACAAGTAAATTAGAACAACAAAGGAATTTTCATTTCTCAGTCCAAGTATACCAAATAATTATTGAAGAATTTTGGATTGGAGAACTCCAAACCAGTTTGTACACCTATTTTTACTAGATGTAAGTTGAAAAAAGAAGATGATTCCCCTAAATTTGATGCAAGTATGTACAGGTCAATGATTGGAGGATTATTATATTTGACTGCTACTAGAACAGACATTATATATGTTGTTTGTTTAGTAGCTAGATTTCAATAAGAACCAAAGGAATCACATGTGTTTGCATTAGAATGGATCTTTAGATATTTGAAGGGTACAAAAGATATGGGGTTATGGTATCCAAAGGATTCATATTTTACCTTGAAATCCTATACTGATGTTGATTGGGATGGATGTGTTGATAACAAGTGAAGCACAAGTGGTGGATCTTATTTCCTTGGCTCTTGGTTGGTTGCTTGGTCAAGAAATAAACAAGATTATGTATCTTTATCTACTACTAAAGCTAAATAAATTGCAACATCCTCATGTTGCACTCAAGTACTATGGATGAAACAAACGTTTAAAGACATTAGCATATCGTTTGATGAACCGATCTTAATAATGTGTGATAATACCAATGTAATAAACATTTCCAATAACCTGGTACAACACTCTAGAAAATAACATATATACATTAGATATCATTTCTTGAGAGAGAATGTATTAGAGAATGACATAAGACTTGAATATGTACCTACAAAAGAGCAGATTGCAAACATTATCACAAAATCATTGTGCAAAGATACTTTTGAGTATCTTTGGCAGACGTTAGGGGTTCTACCCCCTCCAAGTCTACAATAGTATGCACCATGGTGTGCATTGGTCCAAGTTATTATATGCTCACACTTATTTGGCTCAATGCTTGGTGGATTCCTCATAGGGGGATTGGAGTAAGTTTTTGGGGGGAGTTTTTCCCTTTGTCTTTGATGTCAAAGGGGGAGAATAAAAGAGTTTCCTTGATGATGTTGATGTTGTTGTTGAGTTGTTTGGTTTTTCTTTGATAAATGTTTCCATCAATGAAAAAGGGGGAGATTGTTAGAATGTGATGTCATTGTTTGTTGTCATTAATGGTTGTCATTGATGCCAACATATCTTGGTTGATTGATTAAGGTTCAATTTTAATGTTTTGGTGATCTAGATTGGCATGCTCCAGATGTTGTGCTATGATTATCTATCTTTGGTCATTCTTGTGTTGGTCCCATTCATTTTGGAACATAATTGTTAGAAACCCTAGATCAGACATGCAAACCTAAACACCTTCCACAAAAGAGAAAACATAAAAAAATAGAGCTTTGCATGCGAATGTGCAAAATGATATATTCAGGAATTCGATATTACAATGAGATGATTTGCTTTATAAAAGCAAAGTATGCAACCCTAATGTTGACCTAAAATTAGCTCAACCTAAGTAAAATTATGCAAGTGTAATTAAATATTAATTACACTAACACCCCCCCATAAGTGCAACTTAGGGAGACTAGATAAGCATGCACCTAAAACTAAGATGAATGCAAGAAAGCATGAATGGGTCCTAGCAACAAGGCCTGATCAGGTACCCATGTACAAATGCAATAATGAGGTAGAGAAGGACAACCCAGTGGGACAACCCCCCTACAATGAGATGACTGCTACAAAGAAGCACTGGAAGAACACTGTGGAGTAACACTGGAACCACAATCTGATAAGCAAGGAAAGATACTTCTATCTATAAGAAACCATATCAGAATCATAATAATGTGACAGCAGACTCGATGCCTTGGAACACTCGAAAACACCAAACTGGAACCCTGGAATCCATAAAGCAACAGTAGATGAAATGATGACATAATTTGGAAACCGTCAATCTCGATGCCGATGTCAAAATAAGACTGAAACTCTTCCATGGGAAAAAGTACCATACAGACTTGGGAACAATAACCACAAATTTAGTGGCCCTCATACTGAGATGGATCCGATGCGGATCACTAACCATAGGCTCTTAATCTAAAGTGTGAACCAAAATGAATCTGATATGTGTCAAGCTTAGATAAAATGTGGCCAAAAGAAACTAAGAAACTAGATTACAACCCATGTGAGTTGTCATCAAAACACAATGAAGATTATTATGTAAGAAACCCCCCTGATGGAACTTTATATCAGTTCGTTTATTACAATCCCCAATGACTGCAAAAAGAGATAATTCATAACATTCATAAATAGAAAATGAAAAATAGACCTCAAATCTGTGTAGAGGACTGAATCAGCTTTCCAATGCCGCAAGAATGGCGAAAAAAGGATCACCGAGTCAAAAGATATGCCCTCTAGAGTGAAAACAACAACATCTGAGTTCAAGGACCTGCAAAATAAATCTAGAGAAAAATATAGAAAAAATAAAATGTTGAATAGATCGGTGCCAAAATCAGCTTTCCAACGGTATCTCGTTTGCAAAAAATGGACACCTTACGCAAAAGTTATACCCGATTTCGTGAAAGTGCTCCAAAAAGGCCAATAAGGCCTACAGGCAACCCAGGGGGCTAAAAAATTTCAGCCCCTGGTCCTGCATGCGACCAAGGGCTAGTGGACAGGGGGCTGGGCCAGAGCCCCTAGTCGCCCATATGACCGGTGGCTGAAGTAGAAGGGGTCGGGGGCTGGGCACATAGCGCCCAGTCCCCCATGTGACCGCGGCCAGTGCAGATAAAGCTCGCGGGGGCTGGCGATGGGACCGGCAGTGGAAAGGGGGGGGAGCCACTGGCGGCGGTGGCGGGCCAGTGGCCACCTGGTGGCCGCCTAGTGGCTGCCCGGTGGCCGCTTGGTGGAGAATTTTCTCATAACTGCACGCATGAAAACCCAAGCAGATTCTATTTTTTTTCTCGATTTTCATGCAAAAACCTGCATCGAAATGTATGCTGGGGAGGCCATACGGCCTCCCTGGCAAAAAAATTTTGCCTTCCAGATCAACTTCGCCAAAATTGATGAAATGAAAGGAGATCTTAGGGTTTTTGGCCATTGCGAATGCAATGGTGACCTCCGTTTTTGCTCAAAATGCTTCAAAAAAACGGCGACCTCTAGAGCTTGCAAAAAAATACCAAACTTGAAACCCTCACAGATCTGGAAAATCATGGCCAAAATCTGCAAAATAAAAGCCAAACCTAACTTTTTTCAATGCTCTGAATCTAATGGTGAGGCCCGATCTGATCCAAGACACTGCATAAATGAACTCAAGGCATGAAATCCTCAAGGAACCCCGAACAAATTCTACAATGAATTTCTCCAGAATTTGAGAAGGGGCTGAATGTCAAGGCTCTCATACCATGTTAGAAACCCTAGATCAAACATGCAAGCCTAAACACCTTCCATAGAAGAGAAAACATAAAAAAATAGAGCTTTGCATGCAAATGTGCAAAATGATATATTCAGGAATTCGATATTACAATGAGATGATTTTCTTTATAAAAGCAAAGTATGCAACCCTAATGTTGACCTAAAATTAGCTCAACCTAAGTAAAATTATGGAAGTGTAATTAAATATTAACTACACTAACAATAATGAGATACACTCTTTTGGGTTTGGACTGATCTAGAAAGTGGTTAGCATGCCCCAAAACATTATTTGCATTGTAACATGTATATCCTATTCCTTAGTTTTGGATATCATGGTTAATATGTAGCATGTTGATTTGAGTGAAGAGATTATCTATGGCCCACATTTCATTCCTTTCCATCACGGGAAATTTTTTTGGTGACCTAATTCAAATTGTGTTTGGCAGACCTAAGAGTTTATGGAAGTATGGAATTGAATTGTGTTTGGCCGACTTAGGAGATTATGAAGGCATGGATTGGTATAAGTAAAATTTAATTCTATTCGATGAAATAAAGTGTGGTGAATGTGAATCTAAAATCCATACATTGTGCAAAATTTTATAATTGGAGGAAACAAACTTTAATATTCTATTCGATGTCATTGTTGGTGACAGTTATTTCAGCGGTGGATTCCCTTTCATCATTCTTCTAGCAATTAGTCATTTTATGTTGGTAGTGAGCCTTTCTCTTTTGGCAGTGAGCCTTTTTATCTTTGGTTGTAATAGCCAGGTAGTGAACCTTACCTGTAGTGAGCATTATGGTAGTGAGCCCTTGTAAAAATCACCTTAATCGATGTTTTATAATTGAGAATTAGCATTCTCCGTGGTTTTTCCTTTCTTGGGTTTCCACGTAAACTCTGGTGTTCTTTGTGCATGGAGTTATTATGTGATTTCGTGTTCATATCTATTAGATCATTATTTGATTGACTCAAGTTTTCTCTAGATTAATTAAGGTCAACAAAATTGTCTTACAATAACTGATTCACCCCCCTCTCAGTTATCCAAACTATTCAATAGTATTGGTGTAAATTTGCAACAGGGTGAATCAAACTCTATTCAATGATGGTGATTTCACACTAATATATAAAGTTTCCTTTTTCACCATCATTCTTGTATGAAAATATATGCACTAAATTAAAGTGTCAAACAAAGGGGGAAATCAAAAATATTAAAAGGGGGGTGTCAAGGAGTTGTGATTAAAAATCCACTCCAAATTTCTTCACTTTTCTAAAAAAATGAAAATTAGAACTAAGCATGGAGCTGAATCGACAAAAGGAGCCAAAAGTAGTTAAGGATAAAGAAATACAAGGAGCAGACAAATCACAAATAGAGGAAAAATATGAAAAGATCTCTTTTTGGAGGATAGTTGTTTCCCATTGGGTTTTCTATCTTTCTCCATAATTTTTAAGAGATTGCAATGTAAATGAGCACCTTATCAAGCCTTTTTTTTAGGACTCATATGTTCAGTGTTTAGCTTACTCCCTAAGTATCACATAAGGGGGGGTGTTAATGTGAAGAGATACATTGTCAAACTATATAGCTATTAGCCTACTTAGTACAATCCTATTCACACTACTCTTAAGCTCACTTAGAGGACATCTAGAGGTTTGTCTCATCTAATGTGGTTGAGATAAGTTTTCTCACTTTGGGAGACACCTCTACACCTCTTGCATGATCACTTTCCACTCACTACAACACATGTCATGTGAGTTAACAAGTGTTCAATCTATGAGCGGTTAGTTAGTTATTTTGTTTCACATGACCACCTTCATCTCCTTTCCTATATAGGAAATATTTTTACTCATTATCTCTTGGGTCGTCTAATACAATATTACATACTGTTCATGTGTTTATTTTTTATCTCCTAGATCCTCCTAGTTTCTAATATTTTTGAAGTATTTTAAGTATTTTTTTTTTGTGTGTAAGGGCTACTCACAAGTTGAAAGAATAGATTTTCAAGAGACATTTTCTTTGGTAGCAAGAATGGAAGCTATTAGGATGTTTTCGACTTTTGCAGCATACAAGGATTTCAAATTTTATTAAATGGTTGTGAAGTCTACTTTCTTGAACTGAGAAATGGAAGAAGTATGCATGGAACAAGCATAAGGATTGTAGCTATCAGATAAACCTAATATGGTTTGCATATTGAAGAATGAATTATATGGATTGAAGAAAGATCCCAAACCTTGGTATGCAAGGTTGGATAAGTATTTGATACAAAAAGGATTCAATAAAGTTACCACAGATAGTAATCTTTACTTTAAGGTTGAAAAGATCAAATCTTGATTGTGGTTATGTATGTTGATGACATAATTTTTGGAGGCAATGAAACTATGTGTAAGAGGTTTGAAGAAGATATGAAAAAAGAGTTTGAGATGTTTATGTTTAGGGAGATTAATTTCTTCCTTGGGCTACAAATCAATCAAAAAAATAAACGTATATTCATTTTACAATCAAAGTATGTCAAAGAAATGTTGAAGAAGTTTGGAATGGAAGACTCTAAATTGGTATGTACTCCTATGGTTACTAGTTGAAAACTAAGCAAGAATGATGAATCACCTAAGGCTGATCAAAGCAGGTATAGATCAATGATTAGTTGAATTCTATACCTAACTAACACTAGACCCTATATCATACATGGAGCTTATCTTATGGTAGGATTTGAAGAAGATCTTGGAGAGTCACACGTTACAAAAATAAAGAGTATATTCAGATACTTAAAGGGAACTCTAGATCATGGCTTGTGGTATCCAAAAGATACTAATGTCACTTTGAGTGCTTACATATATGCAGATTGGGTTGGTTGTGTTGATGATAGGAAAAGTACAAGTGGTGGTGCATTCTTTCTTGGATGTACAAATTGGTATCATTGCTAAGTAAGAAACAAGATTCAATTTATCTATCTACTAAAGAGGCTTAGTACCTTACAACAACATATTGTTGCACACAAGTGTTGTGGGTGAGGAAAAAATTGAAGGATATCAAAGTGGTGTATGATATTTCTATCTTTTGTGATAATACAATTAAAATTAAAATTTCAAAGAATCCAGTGATGCATTTAAGGACAAAACATATTTCAATTTGATATCATTTTCTAAGAGAATATTGTGGAAAATGAAGTGAATCTTGAATATTTGCCTAAAAAGGACCAAATTGCTGATATATTCAGTAAAGCTCTTCCTAAGGATACTTTTGAGCATCTTTGGGAGAAGTTGGGGGTTATTGCCCCTCCTTATTTTAAATAGATGCATAAGGAGATGCATTAGTCCAATGGATCTCAAGATCCATTTTTTGTTTACTAATGTTGGTGGCTACCTCTCAGGGGGAGTAGGTAGTGGCATTGTTGATTGTTACAGTCAAAATAGTGTGTGTTTTCATTGAATACACTTGGTAGCTATTTTGATATAGTTTGGTGTGTGATTCTAAGGAGGATTATTTAGAGAAGTAAAGGAAAAGTAGTGCAGAGCTCAATAGAAAGCAGGTTGTTTGATGTAAAAGGAAGAAAATAAATGTACAAACATTTTAGTCCTTTTCCATTGATGTCAAAGGGGGAGATATAAACATGTGAAAAGGAATAAGTAATAAGGGGAGAGAAAATTCATAATCCATTGAGGGAGAGAGAAACAAGCTACAAAGAGAGAGAATAATGTGTAAAAGATAAGTTATCCAAGTGGAGAAGTAATATGATGAGTTGTAGTGTGTTGATATTCAGAGCTAGTGTGTCTTTGAAGGTTTTTAACATCATGTGTTTCCATTAATGACAAAGGGTGATATTGTTGCAAGTATGAGTAGTTGGTGTTGTCATTGATGTTAAAAAATCATTGTTGTCATTGATTTCAATTGAGATTGTTGCAAGAGTGTAAGAAGTTGATGCTTTGGGGTGATCCCACAATACTGGTTTACAATTTTTGGCCAAACTGGACACTTAATTGATTTTTTCTAACTAAATCTTCACTTTCAGACACCTATAGAAGCTAAACCATGAGGAATTTGAAGATGATGCAAACTAGTGATTTCTGACATTTTTTCTATAGATTCTAAATATATTTTTTTCAAAAAAATTAGAATTAGATTGCACTTCTTTTTCCATCTCCTTCAAAAACTAGTTTTTTTCAGTAAACACCATTTTTAAGGAGTGATGCTCACCATATAAAACATAAAAAAATTTTCCATCAAAGATAAAATTCTATTTTTTCAAATTTATATTTCTAACTACCATATCTAGTGCTTTCAATTGGTTTCATAATGTTTTATTGAATATTTTTTCCTTAATCAAGTTTCGAAGTCAAACCAACTACAATTCATATAGAGGCACTAGTCGAAATTCAATTTTTTTTTTGGATCAAGTACTTCAATATCTGGTGCACTCATATTTAAAAAAAAAAAATTATAATCCTCTATTTTTCCGCATGTGTAGAATAGAGAGCTTGATTTTTGGTGAAAAACCTATGTTTAATAAAACTAAAAAAAAATATACATAATAAAACCAAAACATATTAAAATTATATCTATTGGATAGCTTGTTTTGAGGACTACCATAATCATTTTAAATAAATTTTAAATGAATTCATTTGATCCCCCAAAAGGTAAATCAAAAGTGAATTTTTATCAGCATTTTGATAGGTGTAAAGGAGACTTTGTTATAGGTATGGTTTAAAATTAGCAGGGTTCTATCCAAGGGGGTTTGATCTAAGGTGGTTTCATCAAACCATCTTCAATTGGAATCCTTAAAATGAAAATTTTTAAGGCTTAAATCATTATATTTTCTAAAATTATGTGATTTCAGCAAAAATCAGAATCTCCCAGAAATTGTAAACCATCTTTGTGGGATCACCCTTTTATTAGCTGCATTATGTTGTCATTAGTAAATTTATTGGTGTCAACCTCTAGTTTTTCTTTAATAATATTTTATCTATGGATTAGGATGTGTCTCTGGTGCTTGGTCTCCAAGTTCTTTTGATAAAATCTAATAAAAAGAGGAAACACTGTGTTGTAGTGGTGTTCTGGGTGATACAGCTATGTTCTAGTTTTTCTCTGCATTTCTTCTAGGTTGATGATATTCCTATGTGATTTGGATATGTTGATCAAAAGTGTTTAGATGTATTGTATTCAAGATTTGGTGTTATGGATCATTGTATAGAAGAATTTGTCTTCACCAGTGTGTAATTGTGTATTGTAGAGGTGTTTGGGAGAAATGTTTCTACTCTGCATTTCTCTGTAGTTGTTTTTCAAGTCTTACGATTCTGAAAGTGTGTTGACGGTGTTTTTATTTTACCTCAATCAAGAGGGTTTGAGGTTTTTTGTTTTGGAAGATGGTTTTTTGAGTTACAATGTATGGAAGTGTAGTCTAGATGTACTAGGTCTATACATTCTTCAGGTGAAAGATGTTATGAAGGATTTTGTTGGATTTTGGAGTTTTTGTGGAATATTATATATGATGTTCAAGCATGATGTGTGGTTTGCAAGTCATCCTTGGATTTGAGGAAGTGTGTACTTAAAATTTTAAGTGTTCTTGAACAAGTAATGGTTGACCTAGTGTTTACACTACATGTGATGGATAATTATTGTTTATGGAAGTGTGTGGTTGAGTGGTGTTATAGATTTGGGTCCTAGTTAATGTTTTATGTGGTCCTCTTTCACTTCTACCCACCACAAAAGTTTTCTAATGCTGACCTAATTTTGAATTTGCACATTTGAGGTGCATAGCCAATCTTGGAGGAAGTTTCAAGCTTGAAGATGGTATAAGTATGAGTTGAGTTGTTGAAGGATGTCAAGATAGATCTAAGATATGCAAATGATACGAAGTGAAATTTTTTAGTGTACAAAATTGAGAAGTGCAATGAGAGATTTTATGTGTTACTTTACCAAATGTAGTGAGCAGAAGGTGGCTACACTTCTTCAATCAAACTACAAAGGTGTTGAGGGAATTGTGGTAGATTCTTTGTTGCATTGGGACACTTTTCTCTATGTTACATTTCTTCTCTATATTCTTTTCTATCCTTGCAGTGAGAATTTCTTCTTTGGGTAGTGATCCCTATAGTTAGTGAGCGCTATTGTATTCAGTGTTGATATTAGATATATTGTGAACTAATCCTCACTATGGTTTTTCCCTTCTTGGGTTTTCCACATAAATTTGGTGTTCTCTTGTGTATGGTGTTAAGTTTTTTCAGTTTTTTTTATTTACTTTTCATGCTAATTCATCATTTAAAAATTAAGGGTTTAATGAATGAATGTGGATCTAAATGCTAATGAGGGTTTTTTAAGTTCTAAGGAACAACTAATTCACTCCTCTTTCAGTTGTCTTGTGCATTCAATAGAATCACTAGATATTGAGGATCAAATAAGTGTGTTGTAAATATATATGGACCATTAAGAATTTGATTAAACTTATAATTTGATTGTTCATATTCATAATCTCCTTGTCTTAAGTGTGTTTTCATAATTTAGAATTCTTTTGACAATTTTTAATATTTTGGTAATTGTCTTAGCATATATTTGAAAATAAATCTTCTAGGACTAGTTCTTTTGATGCATGTTTTGACACACCAAAATAGTATAATATGCATTTATTCACTTGAATTAAAAATTCCAAGAATAATAATCAGCTAGAAAATTATATCTACTAATCTACACAAGTAAAATACAATTTAAAACTCCTTACTCATATGATACCTATTATAGAGTCAAGAAACAACTGAGTGAATACTTTCTATTATCAAAATATTACCACTTATGTCAATAAAATATTTAACTTATAATGCATACTACTATAAGTAACATTGAATATCAATAATTGTCTTCATAATCACACCTACTCACATCTATGATATGTAATCACCTAACATAGTGTAATCCACTTAATATACATAATAATATTACAAAAAAATTGGGCCTCTTGGTCATTGCATTTGTATGTAGATAAAGAATGGAACTCATCTGACTATCAAAAGAATTCACAACAACCATTAGATTGGATTAATCAAGAATGTGAACATCTTCATGGTGTAGCAACATCCATCACTCATATGTACTATCCAACATGAAAGAACATAGAATATAGCATATAAATCATCAAAAAATAACATGATCAATAAGGCCACAAGGGACAGGGTCTTACATTCTCCTCCTTAGGATTGGGCTTCCTCTTGGAAGTCCCTAAAAGTGAAGGTAAACACAAGGATCACACACTTGTCAATAATATCTATGTGCAATGAAAATCCCCTAGTCTAGAATGCAAAATGAAATGAATGCAAGACAAAGGAAACACAACAACACCTCAAAACTTGGCCTAGTTAAACTTGAACAAAATGAAAGATAAAAAAATTGGTATACCTTTCCCAAGTTGATCAGTTGGTTGGCCTTGTTTATCATTTGTTTTGTGTGCTCCTACATCAATTTTGGCAGCATAACAAATTTTTGTAGCTTGATTTGATCACAAAAATGGATGAAAGATGGCTATGGTTGCAAGGATCTTATTGTGTAGATAGTGTGAGAGCTTGAGTATGTATGTGATGGTTATGGTTACAAAATGGCTAAGCATTAGTCATTTAGAAAGAGATATTGAAATGAATGGCCAAGATTCATTCTTGAAACATGATCAAGGGTTGAGATCAAGAGTTGACCAAAGGAATTAAAAATTCATTTTTAATGTGCATCAGAGTGATAAAAGGAATTAAATACTCCTTGGGAAGGAAAAAGGGAACTTAATATTCCTTGGGGGATGAGAGAGGAATTAAAAATTCCTCAAAAGGACATTGGGAAGACAAAAAGGAGTTGAAAATTCCTTGGGGGATGGGAAGAGTTGACTAAAGGGTTGATTAGACTAGTTGATGAAGGATTAAAGTAATGTTAGGTGGCTAATGAGGATTATGAGCCAACTTGGAAAAGTTGGAGGATGTGACACACCCTAATCATGGATTAGGAATGTGCACACCCCTAATGATGTGATTAGGATGGGGATTAGAATTAAGTGTAAATTATGGGGGATGGGAGATAAAGGGGATTAAATAAATGGATTATTTATTTAATTTTTTGGAGGAAAGGAATAAAGGATAAGGAATTTAATTATTTAACTAAATACCTTAGGGATTTAGAGGAATTTAAGAGTATTAATTAAATAATAGTAATATTACTTAATTAATGTGAGTAAGAGGATATTTAGATGAAAAGGGATAAATTTGACCAAACATAAGTGGTCAAATTTAGGTGTGTACATTTTGCCCCTCTTTGAGATGGTGTTACAAAGTATCATAATTTCAAAAAAGATTGGAACATAGCACTTGGAAGAATATGGAATGATTTTGAAAGATGCCCCAGTCTTTCAAAGGAGTGGCTAGGAGGAAGATGATGGGAGTGAAGATGAAGATTAGGGATTGAGGATGCCCCCTCAAAATGACATGCAGGTTGAAGAGGAAATGAGTTTTCTCTTGAAATGGATGATGATGTAAAGTGGTGGATAGGGAAGATCATGCAAACTGATGGATATAATAGGGGATGATAAGAAATAAGAGATTAGGAAGAGAAGACAAGAATAAATAAAGCAAAAATGGATTCAAGGACAAATATGATGTTTCCATGGTCAAGCTACAATCCAAGGTGGATTGATTATGGATGGAGTGGTCTTGATGAGGGAACGATATATCCCGAAACAACACAAGGATTGAGAAGTATACATCTCAATGATGATGTAAAGAGTTTTGTTGATGAGGGAAGGATACATCTCAAAACAACACAAAAGGATAGAGAAGGATACATCTTAATGATGATGATGATGAGAGTGTTTTTGATGAGGGAAGGATACATCTCGACGATGACGACAATGATGATGGTGATGATGATTGGATCAAGGCTTGTAGCAAGGCTAGGAAAAAGACCAAGGATGTGATTAAATGCCTAGTTCTAGATTGGATGGATAAGAATTAGATTGAGATGTGAGAGTGTTGAAATGAATGAAAAGGAGGGAGGAAAAGATACTTAGAATAACAAATCTATATGATCCTAAGCAAATTGACGAGATGATGATATGATGAGGATGGATGAAAGGATGCTTAGAATAACAAATCTATATTATCCTAAGTAGATCAAAGAGACGATGATATGATGAGGATGAAGAAAGTGAAGGGATGAAAATGGATAGGATAAATAGATGATGAGGAGTGAGAAAAGATGAATAGATAGCAACCAAATCAAGCAAGTTCACTTTTATACGTTATGTTGCCATGTAATGAGCACTTAATTTGATATAGCATGAGATATTATGAACCAAGGTATGAGGAATCAAGGCGACATTGTATCACATGCAGAAGAGTGACAAAACAAACAAAAGGTTAGTCCAACATTCCAAAGTCATGCGAGCTTTGGTAGGGCCAATTTTGGAAAACCACAAACACAAAAGATGTCCTAACATAACACAAGAGCACAGGGATCTTGGTGGGTACTACACAGGACAACCAAACAAACAAAAAAAGATAAAAGATCAAGATATGCCCCTATGTTTACCAGTCACAACACACCATGATATGGTGAATCAAGGTGACCACAACGGGGTATAATAGGGAGCTCAAACGATAAGAAATCCAAAAGCATCAAAAAATCACAATCAATGTCAAATATCCTTTTCCATAGGATCAAAAGGGTGGATGGGATTTGATGTGGTCTGATTAGGAAGGATGCATCTTGTTAAGACCAAAGATGGAGACTAAAATAGGTGATCGATATGACTCAGGATACTCAAAACTGATTGGACCTCATGACACCAACGGATTTTTTTTGTTAGGACTAGATGGGTAGGGACATACTTGATGACATGACAAGACAACAAGACACAAGACCGACACACCCTAAATACCTAGGGGCTTAGGGGTTGATCAACGATCAACCTTTTCTACATGAAAGCACAAAGCCCTTGTAGTTCGATAAATGACCATGGATAAAAGTGGAAAGAGGACAATGATGACCATGATAGATGATAGACTGGATAGACAAATGTTCCAAGGGTGGATTGAATGATCGAGAAATAATGGATAAAGGATGATGAGATGACCATGATAAGGAGATAAAATGATGGAGTCGATATGATGACACAAGATAGACTATGAGGATAGGATGGTTGATATGCATAAGATGTGGATTATATGAAGCTGAGGGATGGGATAGTTATCTAGATCATAAAAAGATGATGTGGGATGATAGTGAGATAGATAGCATTGGAGGGTATGGGGTAGCCTATAGCTAGATACCAATGATAAGGGATTATGAGATGGGATGAGGATAGAGGTGAATAGATAGGGAGATAAGGATGGGAGGGGGGTGGAAGGAACTGTTTGGATGGATAGTGAGATAAGGATGGGAAGATAAAAATGATTGTCGGAATGGATAGATGGGACTACAAGGTTGTGGAAGATGGGAAGGATTAGTGGATAGATGGATGTGGAGATAAGGATGGAGGGGACATGGTAATCATGGTATGGAAATAATGACAGGATCAACGAATGATGTCTCCAAGGACTATGTCACTAAGAAGGATATATTGCCTCACTCTAGATATGTCATATATGATGAGGCAAGAGGGATGGGAGATAGAAGGATGGGAAAATAAGGGAGTGAGATGGGTGGTAGGATGACAGGTGGACAAGGAAGGTAGATGGATGTGGATAATTATACATGGATAAGGGATATGGTGGCATATGGATGAGGGGAATGTATGCCTAGAGGTGTCCAAAGCATGTATATATGTGCCCGTTTCATGATAAAAATCACAAGGAAGATGGAGGGACTGGATACAAATGAGATATGATGGGTAGGATGTGGAAGATAAGTGGATGTAGGAGATGGAGGAAGGGGATGCATAGATGGAAGTTTGCCCCAATTGTGGAAGTAAACTGGATGGGGGATTTACACATGACATCTATTTTTCAGGTTTTCATCATGGTACTTATCCAAGGCACTTGTTTTCCAAGTTTTCACCATTGGATGAATTTTTTCTCTTTACTAATTTATTTTATTTTTTGACTTTTTGGATTTTTAGGATTTTTAGATAGTATGGGGATGGAGATGGATAAGGCTAGGGATGTGGATAAATGGATGGATAGACATGTGATCAGGATATGGATGGACTCAAGCATCAAGCTCCATATGAAGTAATAATAGCCCATGTGTGAAATGACTATCAGATGTTGGTACAACCTTATTAGAATGGATGGATTATGCAAGAGGATGGATTAAAGGGATTTGAGGGGGTAGATAGGTGGGATAATGGATGGGATGTCAGAAAGTGTATGGATGGAATGATGGACTATATGTGTGATGGGGGAATGTTTTTAGGAGCAACATTGGCACACATGGTGGTGGATGTGAAATGATATGAGGATGAATGGATAGAGAGTGTGGGGACAATGGAGGAGTTGGGATAGTGAATTTTGGGACATAGGGACCCAAAATAGATTTAGGAGATGGGGGATGTGAATGATTTTTTGGTGGATTAGTAACTTTGGATGTCATCATGGATTTTTCATTTGAATTCACTATATCTCTTTTCTTTGGGATCCACATGGTTTTTATTTTTTCTTTAGTGGGTCTTGGTGGCCTATGGGTTTGATTTGGATTTTAGATTGGGTTTTTATTTTCTTCAGCATGTCTTTTTAAGGGGACATGAGGAGCTTTAGATTCATGTGGATGTTTGGATTTAGGAATTTTTACTTTCACATCTAAATTTATTTTAATAGAAATGGGATGGGTATGAGGTGATGGAAGATGTGGAGGAGACATGGATGGAGTGATAGAGGTATGATTTTCGGAGAGAGTTTGTGGATGGAGGATATGAGATAGCATGCATGGAGGGGTGCCTTTTTTGATCCTGATTAGGGATTATGAGATTAGAATATTTATGAGGGTGATCCCATAATAGTGGTTTACAATTTTTGGCCAAACTAGACACTAAAATTATTATTTTTAACAAAATGCTCACATTCAGGCACCTATAGCGGCTAAACTATGAGGAATTTGAAGATGATGCAAACTAGAGTCTCATCACATTTTTTCTATAGATTCTAAAAATATTTTTTTTCAAAATTTTTGGAATCAAATTGCACTTCTTTTTCCATCTCCCACAAAACTAGTTTTTTTCAAATAATAGCATTTTTAAAAAGTGACACACACTGTATAATGCATAACTTTCTTTCCATGAAGGATAAAATTCTAATTCATTCAAATTTAGATTTGTGACTTTGAAATCTATTGTTTCCACTTGGTCAGATAGTTTTTAATAAAATATTTTTTCTTTAATCAAGTTTTGAAGTCAAACCAATTACAATTCAGACATAGCACAACCGTATAACACATAATGTCTTTTGTATATATCAAAATTAATTTTAATCTTTTTTGTTGGATCAAGGACTTCAATATCTAGTACACTCATAGTTTTCAAAAAAAAAATTGATAATCTGCTATTTCTTCACATGTGCAAAACAAAGACCTTCATTTTTAGGGAAAAACCTATATTTAATAAAACTAGAAAAACAAATACATAATAAAACCAAAACATATCAAAATTATAT